>CAHIKZ030000172.1:1517500-1537500 GCA_903632075.3 Acanthosepion pharaonis
GCAACAAAAAACTTAAGTGTTTGTAACAGCAAAGTGCTATGTAATAAATACTAAATTAAAATTCTACAATTAATTTTTTTTTTAAAGTCCCGTAAATTATCCCCCTTGCATAGAAGTAAAGAAATATTTTGAATTTACGGTGTTAACGCATAACTCATTCATAGATATGCAACCCCTGAAAATAAGCTTGAAAGTTCTTGGAAAAATAAAAATTATCTGAAAGAAAACTTGATAATTTTTCTTAATCAATTTTCTACGTCCACCAAAACATTAATTCGTGGACCTGAAAGGATAAAAACTAAAATAAATAGATATAATACGTTTAAATTATTTAACCAAACATGCATGAATATATATATATATATATATATATATATATATATATATATATATAGAGAGAGAGAGAGAGAGAGAGAGAGAAAGAAAGAAAGAAATAGATAGATAGATAGATAGATTAATAACGAATTTATGGACTTTTATTTTTAATCCGACATTTTTATTGCTTCAACATGTTATTTTTAGTGGCTATCCCACGTTTGAAATTTCACGAATGCGCATGACGATAATCCTAATATACAATGTTTAATACAAAAATGTGGTATCTATTTCAAACACGGGTATCCATTCAAAAATAAGTTCGAAGTAATATATATACAGTGAACTATGATAAGTTTTTAGCAACACTTGATTACAGCAATTTTAGCTTGTTTAATAGCGTCTCTTTTTTTCAGACAATACTGTGTTAGTATCAAGTTACTCTCATCTATAAACAATAGTTGACTTTTATCTTGTAATAAAAGTTCATGGAAGTAATGAAATTAGTGAATTTCAACAAGGCCAAATAATAGGATGGCATCAGTGTAGCAAGTTAAATAGAGAAATTGCTAGGTTTTTCCAGGTTAATCATCAAACAGTTAATATTGTCAAGAAATTTAATGAAGAAGGCCATTGTTGTGTGGAACAACATTCAGGAAGACTAAGCATCGTGTCTGAGCGAACGAAATGGGCACTGGATAAGGAATTCATCAGAAACCATCGTCAGAGCGTCAAAGATGTCGCCAACAGCATGGAAATGTCGCCATATGTGGTGAGAAAGACTCTGAAAGGGCTAGGCTATAAAAGAAGAGTTGCAAGAAAGAAGCCTTTGATTTAAGAGGTTAACAGGGACCTTCGTATGAAATAGGCGAGAGAATTCGAGAGCAAACATTATGAATTTTGGCAGTCTGTAATTTGGACATATGAGAGTAAGTTCTGCCAATATTGAGATTGGTTTATGTTTGGAGAAATGAGAATGAGACTTGGAACATTGAATGTCTGCAGGCGACTGTGAAACATGGAGGGATTGGTGTGGGGCGCTGTCTGGTTTGGAGGCAAATCTGAGCTGATTCTTGTTGACAAAAGGTTGAATGGTCCAAAATACTGTCAAATATTAGAGAAAGGATTACTCCCACTATTTCAAACCAATCAGATTGACAAGAATGTCTACTTTTTCCAAGAAGATGGAGCGCCATGTCATACGAGAAAAGTAGCAAAGGCCTGGAAGGAATTGCAAGGATCAAGCCATTGCTTGACATGAATCCAATAGAGCACGTTTGGGAGCACCTTGACAGAAGACTTCGAGAGCGTGCAACCAAAATCACATCAGTAGCAACCCTTAAAGAAACATTGCTAAAGGAGTGGCAAAACATGGCTCGGACGGTTGTTGATAACTTCATCAAATCCATGAAGAATCAAATACAAGCACTGAAACTAGCAAATGGAAGACATACGTTATACTAGTTCCTATTACTGTTTGTTTATGTTGAATAGGGATTACGTAAATAAATTTTGAAATTAGATCTAGTTTATTTCTTCTGGCTAAAAAACTTTTCTTAGGCCACTATATATATACATAAGTGATTTTTCATTTATTAATCCGACATATTATAATTTATTGTTTAGCCTTTATTTTTAGTGGATACCCGTGTTTGAGTAGATGCTCTGTTCTTATTTGTTAAGCAGTATAAGTAATTATTTCCATCTATCGGCCAGAATATTCGAGAAATCTTATTAAGCACTATTCGGGTTTTCTTCGGCCATTAGGTTCAGAACACCACATCTAACGACCGTTATCACTGGGAACGCAAGTTCGGATCCAACTGGAGAACGCATATTTTTCTAATGAGATTCATATATATATATATATATATATATATATATATATATATAACGAGAGTTTCTCCGGTGTCATAAATACGTCCAAATTAAATGATGACAGCTTTTCATGTGAATAACCCACGAATACGCAAGAAAACGAATTGTCAAAACAAGAAGCAATTATCAAAATCACTGATAATTCTGGAATAGGTCTTTTAAAATGTTTTTAAATTCTCAGAATAGACACAACGTTGCAATAACACGCGGCAGCAGTGTTTCAAATGTCAAAAAAGTACACAAAGATCACAAAATTGGCAACACAAAGATCAAAATTGCCAAATTTATATCAAAGGCACGGACTTGGGATTTCCTTTTCTTTCTTTCTTCCTTGATAATGACTGAAGCTGGGCCAAAGCTCGACACAAGAATTAAAACGAACTGTGACGAACAATTCTTTTGCTTTCAACACCAACACAGGCAAACTAATCCGAAAACTAGGAATACAAATGTAAAAAGTAACATAATCGTTCCCTGTGAAAATGATGTGAACATATTTTAGATGTGCTAATTCACCCCACCCGACTTGAAAGCCACTCACCCATTCAAAATACTCTGACGACGGACGTTTTGTGGATCATAAAATTTTTAAAAAGAAATCTTACTATATGTATAATTTAGAGTTTAAGAATTTTGAAACTGAGTCGCCGATTTCTCATACCGAGACGCTATGCATTAAACCACCCGCACATCCTCAGATAAATTTTAAAAGCGAACATAAAAATGAATGCTTATCTTACTCTCCCAAAGAGATAAGCTTGAAAATGCGACAGTTCTTTCTTTGATGGTAAACATCTCTGTTGTAATGTGCATATAACCAATCTGATGATGGCTCACTTGAGCCGAAAGCTTAGATCGAATGACAGCATAATAAAAAAATAGCCAAATGCTGGTCAGTTTTTTATCTTTATTTTCTCCCAAAACGCAACTATACGAAGTTTAGAACGGTTCATGATCAAACCTAATAGACATTCGTTGTCTGTTATATTTAACAATATATGTTTGAATAATGATCTGCTGCCTCAATCTACCAAACTTGGACTAAAGCCATTAAAGAGTTCCTTCACGTTAGTTGTTTGGTTGGTTGATTTTATTTGGCAGTACCTCAACCTCTATGGGTTATTTAATGCCGAAGTCTAAATATTTTGTACGTAATTTTACCCTTTCAACTACAGATATTTTGTACACAATTTTATTCTTTCAGAGTAAAAGTATGTCTTTTAGATATATATTTTAGATATATATATTTTAGATATATATTTTGTAGATCATAAAATGGATTATTGGTAATTTTATTATACTAATGTATTTTTATGTTTTTTAGTGTTGCATTGATCTCTAGAAAAGAAAATACTTATACGAACAAAAAAATAATGAAATAAGCTTAATCAGAATACCTTGTCACTTGTCTTTTTAATGAAATTTGTATAAAAGAGGGATTGCTGCCCAAATATGCATATATATATATATATATATATATATATATATATATATATATATATATTGCCGTTTGTTCGTATCTATTTATCTACTTCAGTTTTTTCATCTAATTCGGATTCTTTCATATCTATAGAGCAAAGGAAGCTATCACTTTTAGTCTCTGTATACAGTTCTGTCTTTCCACACACATCTTATATCAATGGTATATCCAATCGTGTCTAAAACACACCAACAGGCATTAACAATTAAAGAAAAAGAAAGAAAAAAAGAAAGAAAAATAAAATCTTAAACACAGAGCAAAAACTGTCATAAAAAAGAACACTTGAAAGAAAGACTGAAGACAGTATGAAATAGGGAATGTCGACATACAAAAGAAAACAAAATGGTCGTTTAACGCATCAAATGTTTGAAAAATAGAAAAGAAAATAGTATTTTCTCTGCATTGGAGTTAATGCGAGTGTTGTTGTGTGAAACAGTTACCTGATGGCGCGTGTATGCCAAGCTGGGTGGGGTCTGGAAAGAAGGTGATATAGCAGGGAAAGGAAAGAGGAAAATGCGCGTGGATTATTCAAAACCTCTCTTTGTACATTTCCCGGAAGCTTGGTCTAGTAAGTAAACGGTATATATAATCGCCAGCTGTGAGGAGTCGATCATTTTGTCTTACCCCCAACCCCTGTGGCCTATCCACTCAGATATCATTAAAAACAAAGTACAGTTAGACAACGGAAAAAGGAAATGAGTTATCGGGGTGGAGGTTTCGGGAGGTTAGGGTTCTTTTCGGGCCGGATCGTGATGGATTTGGATGAAGGGATTTTTTTCGTTTTTTTTATTTTTATTTTTTATTTTTGGCAAAGGATAAAGTTCTAGGTTTAAATGTGGTTAAACCTCAGAGAACATTTGGTAGGGAGTGTAAGTCTGGTTAATGTTGAGTTGTCATTAAGTTAATGACTATTATTTCTTTTTTCAGTCTCACAGCACACACTGTGTGCTTTTTTCCTTTGTTGAGCCTGTATGATTAATAAGACAGACACGTGCATGTCGATATTTAATAAAGTGAGTTTACACTGGCATCAAGTCACAGACGTGGGGAAACTAGGAAAGGGTACAATTATTTTTAGCGCGGTAAAATATGAGTATAAAAGTAAATAGATTAAAAATAATCATTAATTAAGCTAAATATCTGGGAAGTGTTTCCACACATAGCGTAAAGTGTGACACTGAAATCCGAAGGTCCACTGAAATAGCGAAACATGAATTCCAGAAACTAAGGAAAGTATGAAGAAAAAGGAAAATTTAATTAGAAACAAAGAAGAGCATTTTGAACAGCTATGTACTATTAGCCCCCCCTTATATGACAGTAAATGCTGGACAATTTCTTCACAGATGAAGAGAAGACATGTATGACACTCACAGGATATATGGAAAGCAAAAGGAACAGGGGAGGTGAGCGAGCTGCTTATGGGAGACAAAAAGATAAACATTACGAAGAGCTAAAAAATAGGAAGTTGTGGATGACCATGATAGATCACGCCTTGAAGGATACAACATATAGAAGAACATATGTAAATAGTAAATGTACTTCAATGGAATCATTTATTATTTCAGGGGCTTCGATTATATTAATTATCAATAAATGTGATATAACTCACATCAAGCGTTTATAATATTACGTCTTGCTTCGGCTACACGTCATGATGTCATTAAAATTATTCCCAACTGACTCCAACGGACTGGTAATTACCCAGTCTCCCCACTGAGATATGACACAGGGTCGATTTTAGTGTGAGGAACTCGAGCGTGTACACTCGAGCCAATGGTCAAAATTTAAACAGCACCCCCACCCCGCAACCGCTTGATCGGGAACATTGCATTATTTTTTGTTGTTTTTTTTTGTTTTGTTTTGTTTTGTTTTGTTTGTTTTTTTTTTTTTTCAGGAGAGTCCTCCCGAAGACAGCTTGGCAATCGACAGGCAAACAGCGAACCGCCTGACTACGAGGGACTGGTAATTCACCTGTCACCCAACTGAGACAAGATGTGTCACAAGGTGCCTGGGGAACCCGATCTCTTACACTCGGGCCAATGATGAAAATTTAACCAGCCCCCGCAAGATCAAACATTATATGTCTATTGTTCTCTGCCGAGACACCGTCCGTAGACAGAGCCGTGACTGTGTCGCTTTTGCCCGAAGACAGAGATTGAGAATGGTAAGCCGACAGCGGGCTGCCTGACGGTTACGGACTGGTATTTACCCAGTCTCCAAACCAAGACGAGATTCGACACAAAGTCGTGATTCTTGTGGGTAAATTGATTACGTACACTAGGGCCAATGGTCAAAATTTACCCTAGCCCGCAACCGCGAAATCGGGTACTTTGCATTGTCTCTTCTTCTCAGCCAAGTCTCCGTCCCTAGACAGAGCCCCGACAGAGTATGACTCTGTCGGGGCTCTGTCTACGTAAACTTGACTATCACGAGCCAGGGAGAGGGCTGCCTGACTACAACAAACTGGTATTTACCCAGTCTTCCCACTAAGACGAGACGTGATGCAACATTGAGTTTAGTGTGGGGGACTCGATCGCGTGCACTCGGGCCAACGGTCAAATTTTACCCAGCTCCCGCAACTGTGGGGACAAGAACATTTATTGTCTATTCTTCACATTCGAGTCTCCGTCCGTAGACAGAGTCCCGACTGAGTTGTACTCTGCGTGAAGAGAGAGAACTTGGCAGTAGAAAACCAGACAGCGAACTACCTGACTCCAACTTGTCTGTCTTTCTCAGTTGAGTCTCTATCCAAAAACAGAATGTCATCCTCCGCCCGAAGACCGGGGTCTAATCACTCTCTGCACAGGTCTTGACTGCCTGACACTGACGAGCAGGTCGCCCCACTGCGAACTTGAAGCGACACAAGGTCAAGTTTTCTGTGAGAAACCCGTGCGTTTCCACCCGGGTCACTGGAGAAAATCTACCCAGCCCTCTCAAAAGCAAGCTCGGGTAGAGTACTGGTCTGTTTTTCTCAGCCGAGTCTCTGCCCGAAGACAGAGCCACGACTGAGTCACCCTCAGCCCCAAGACAGAGGTCTTTTTTTTTTGTCGCAAGCCGGGCAGCTGGTATTTACCAACCACCCTACGAGGCAGAATGTGGCAGAAGGCAGGTTTTTATGTGGAACAATTCCGAGCCCGTAGTCTCTGGCAAAAATTCCACGCATACACGAGGTCGGATTTGTCTACCTCCACAGACAAGACTTTGCCCGTAGGCATAGCTTCGTCAGGGCAGCTCTCTGCCCGAAGGCAGAGTTCAAGAAAACTCTCGCGAACCAGGCAGCGGCCTGCCTGACTGTGGCGAGCTTCTAATCACTCACTTTGAGTTCTTTATTTAAGGCATCTTGCCTAGTTCATTTGGGTCATCAGGGGCGTCTTATTTACTCTTCTTTTGCTCTTCCCGCTTGTGAAACTCCCTTTCGACTTTTCCTGTCAACTACTATCTTCAAAACTTTAAATGAAACGTCAATTATCATCTGTTTCATTGCCCTCTCTGTTTCTTTTACTCTCGATAACCCTTAGCATCTTAGTGGCTTTATCGCCTTGCTTTATCGCCTTAATAAATAAAAAATTATGAAATGGTTTCATAGAAATTCCATATATATATATTAGGCCACTGAATATGTTCTCACTGATTTTTCATGAAAAGTAATGTTTTATTTACAAAAATTAGTAAGAAACATGTCAGTGAAAGTATTGTCCATCGCTAGCCACTGCGTTTTCACATCTTTCTGGCAGCATTTGAATTCCAAGTCGGAAAAACGGCACGTATTTTGGGGCTAACCACGAGTCGACTCATTTTTTTTTCATCTTCATAAGAATGAACGTGCTGTTCAGCCAGGCCATATGCCATTGATTGGAATAAGTGTTAATCGGATGGGGCAATGTCTGGTGGGGAAGGACTTCCCATTTAGGCGTTTCCAAATAGGTTTTCACGAGTTTTGAAACATGAAGCCCAGCGTTGTCATGTTGCAAAATGATTTTGCTCGTATAGCGGTTTTTTTTTTTCATCAATGCTCGACTCAAACGCATCAATTATAGTCGATAGCGATCTCCTGTAATGGTTTCAGTCGGTTTGAGCAGCTCATAATAAACTACACCCAGCTGATCCCATCAAATGCAGAACAGAAGCTTCGGACCATGGATATTCGGATTTTCCGCCGATGTTGATATATGGCCGGGCTTACCCCACGATCTTCTAAGCTTAGGGTTATCATAGTGTATCCACTTTTCATCGTCAGTCATCATACGATACAAAAGACCTTTTTTCTGCCGTTGAAGCAGCTGTTCACACGTGACAAGACGCCATTCGACATCTCTCGGCTTCAACTTGTACAGAACCCAGTGTCTTTGCTTTTGAATCATTCCTAATAATTTCAAACGTTTTAAAACTGTTGTGTGATCAACTTATAATTATTCTGCAAGTTCAGCTTGCGTCTGTTTAAAGTATATTTTGATTTTTTGGAGTTTTTTGTGTTGTTTAGAAAAAAGCAAACATGAAGAGAAATTAACAACACATAAAAACTAACAACCCTTGAAAATGGTTAAAGAAGTGACCGAAAGCGCTTGGGACAATGGACAATACAGACAATTTTTGCATTCCCTTACTCCCACCAAACAATAAAATGTAAGAATGTTGGAAAAACTAAATAAAAATATTAATCAAATTTTCCTTGTCCGTCATATTCAACGAAACATGTTTAAAAAGAAAGGTTGCTGCCTAAATATACATTCATATATATATATATATATATATATATATATATATATATATATATAAGAGAGAGAGAGAGAGAGGGAGAGAGAGGGAGGGAGAGAGAGAAGAAAGCGAGATGTTTTTTCAATCACATATTATTTCTTATTATTACAAATGTTATATTTTGCGGGCACATGTGTTTGCGTTGCCATTCTTGTGTTTCATTTACCAAGACAGTGAAAATATCTACTAAAGAAAAATAACTCAGGAATATTGTTTCGACAGATTGGATCTTGTTTCATAAGACAAAAAAAAACAAATCTAATAAAGTTGATGCCAGAACAAAACAAAAACATTAAAATGTGCTAATCACAAGCTCGAATCTTTAGTTGTATAATATGTTCTTGAATTCTTTAGAATATTGCAAAATGGTTGTTTTTTAAAAAAATAGGTATTAATTTACTTTTGTAATTTTTCTCTTTCTCCCCACGCTCATATATATATATAGTAAATTGCTGATCCCCCTTCCTACCTGAAGAATGAATGAACAGGTCCGACTACGAAACTCTGGAGTCTGGATGCTGAAGGTAACATCAATTCGCAAAGTGAAAAACATTAATTCTATCTATCTATCTATCTATCTATCTATCTATCTATATATATATATATATATATATATATATATATATATATATATATAAAAAGGCTTAAACACTAATATTCCATGGTCATAATTTATTCCATTGGAATCGTAAATACGATCAAATCATCAGACCTACAAATTCAAAATTTTTGAATTTGTAGGTCTGAATTTGGAGTATTACGATTCCAATGGAATAAATTGACCATGGAATATTAGTGTTTAGTTTTTATTATAGACATTGTCCTAGACATTGAGTTCTACCTGGATCCTTCCTCTTGGAAAATTTTTTTCTGAAAATATACATGTATGGGAATTTTTAGATATATTTTTTATATGTATGTATATTTTCCACTAATATTATATATATATATATATATATATCTTGAATATTACTCGCTTACTTTTTGTCAGACTTTGAATTCTGGCACATTGCGCCCTGCACATGTTTTGACTGATCTTTCACCCACCTAATGCATATTCATGAACTTTCACAAATTTTAAAGCCTTGATAAACCAATGACTTCCTCGGTTTTGTATATAAATATGTGCAACAAGATAAATCCTACATTGCCTTGATAAAGTCATTCAGAGGACAAAACGCGTCGGCTCAGAAGAGTTTTTCTCTTGTCTCGTTTTATTCACACACACACATATATATATGTATGTATGTATGTATGTATGTATGTATATATAATTTATTCGAAAATTATAACATAAATATGTTATAAAATCAGTACAAAAATAGCCATTTTCTCTCAACACTTCTGGTGTCTTATCAAGTGATGGTGTTGAATGTAGAAAAAAGAGTTTTAAATGGTTTAAATCGACCAAACATCCCTCGATAAGGGAAATTATATTTGTCCTACTCTGTATTGAGCACTCTTTTAAGAACAGTACTTTTAGGGAAAATTAAGAATAGTATTTTTAGGGGAAAATTAAGAATAGTATTTTTAGGGGAAAATATATTTTTACTAAGTTACTTAAAAAATCGAAAACTAAAAGTGAATAATGCAAATATATACACTATAAAAAACGCAGATAATGCAATACACTTTAGACAAAGCCAATAGCTTAAACTAAATAAATAAGGTGACCCACCAAGAGGAAATAAATCTTAAATAAATAAATATACAAATTAACAAAACACGAATATAAACACAAGTAAATGTAATAATAACAAAAAACAATCAATTAAGTAATCAATAATAAATAATGAATAAAAAGTTAAAAACAATATTAAAAACAATATTATAAAATAGCTTCAAATAACCGCATTCGGATTCATAATTATTTCTAATCAATAACCCCTAGAATAATTTGAAACATAAACGTTAGCACCAACCCAATACCGTTTAGCATAACACAATAGAGACCTCATTACCCATAATGTCCCATTGACTATATAAATAGTTGATCCAAAGCACGACATACATGGGCTGAAGATTGGTACTGGGTATTGACCTCAGTGTTCAATTTGTTTTTTGTCTCAGATATTTTTACCAATAAATATAGCATAACTTAAAACTCTATTTTTATCATATACTAGCTTACAAGCCGCACTATGTGGTTGTGCTTAGAAAACAGTAATGATAATTTTGAAGAAATAACTTTGAATATCTCAATTCATTCCATGAACTTCAAAACCTCACTTTAACTCTGATTTGGGCTGAAACACCGATTTGGGCTGAAACCTCAATTTGGGCCGAAATTCCAATTCAGGCTGAAAATCACAAATCTTCAAATCTCAAACGCCGTGAAACTCCAACTGAGTTTAATTCTTCAAATCACAAACTCTACGGAACTTTAAAATCCCACGTCACCTCTCGCTTTAACTTTGATTCCTTGGAATTTTGAAGAAATAAAATTGATTTTCTCAATTCACAAAGTTTTGGAGTTATTGTAAACTGAATTTAAAACAAAACAAAACAAAAAAATAAATAAATTCACAATGTTTTGGGTTACTTTAAACTCAATTATTAAAATTAACTTTTAAAATTACTCATTTTTTTTCAGTTATTTTAAAATTTGAATTTTAACTTTTTCCTCCTCATCTGGACACAAATCCCAATGTTGGATATTCAAACACCAGATGAAGTACAAATTTTCATTTCTGGGATCATTCTGATTCCAAAAAGATATAATGTATCTATGTAGAGTAAATTTGGCCCGAATTAGAGGGGCTTCAGATACACAGACGAACAAACAGAATTTGCCGTTTATTTAATTCGATATATGGAATACGAAATGAACGATTTTTGAACCAGGCCAATTCACGAAAATTTATCAAGAATATCTCCTCCCTTGATTTCCAGGATAATTTTTCAAGTTTTTACCTGATGTCCTTGTATTTATATGTTAAGTAAAAAAAATGTACTGACATACAATGAACACGTTAGAATTGTAGAGAAAAGGTGTAGATTTTTTCTATTTAAAATTGGTATGTTTTTAGAAGGCACGGTGGAGTAATGGATAGCGGCTCGTGTATCACGCATGGCACTAATGATTTTAGACTTGCATTCCATTCATCAGGCAAAGATTTACATTGATTGAATTTACAATAGAGAGACTTGTAAAGGAAATAATTCAAAATTTTTCGGAGGAGAAATAAAAGAACTAGAAAACAATGAAAGTGTTTTGGGTAATGAGTTCTGGTGAAGAAGAGATGGCACAACAAACATATTTGTTATAATTCTATAATTTTATTTTTGCTTCTTCATTAATGTCGTGTTGGATTTAACTTGGTGTCTCATTTAAATTACATCAGTTAGCATCATCCATAGTTTACTTGACTTTCACAGTTAGCGTTAAGAAGATTTTTAAATTTAAAAACATTTTGATTACCTAATAATGTGCTTAATTCTATTTATAAATACATGTTGTAAAATAATATCTTTACTTTTACCTTGATAAAGTCCTTCAGAGGACGAAACGCGTTGGTAAAGAATAATTTTCATTTTGTCTTTATAAAATTATGTTTTTTATTTATATCTGATTTTTTTTCACACACATGTGTGTGTGTTTGTGCGCGCGCGTGTGCGTTTTGCGCGCGCGCGCGCGTGTGGAAGGATGAAAATAAATGGTATCTGGGAAAGTCTGATTCATGGACATGAAAACGGTTTCGTAATCTGAATTATAATGTGTATAATCAAAAGATTACGGCAGCCCTAAATTACAACAATAATCCAAACAATGATGATATCCTGAAAGTGTCAGGTTTCTCCTGTGAATAATGACATAAGTAAAGATTGAAAAATATCTCTCTCTTATATTTGTGAGTGCACCATACTTTCGGCCTTGTGCCACATCTAAGGTGAAAGTAGAAAATCCATGTCTCTTATATGTGTTGCGTGTGCCAACCGCAGTATCATTTAAAATTGAAATTGGCAAGGATTGTAAATTGTTTGAAATGAACAAGTGTCGGGAAAATACGACAGTACCCCAGGCATCCTTTGTTTGTTTGCTTGAGGCATCAGTTTAAAAAGTACGAAGATCCTTTCCCATTAGATGATGTTGAAGGTCTCATCCTTCGAGTTACCGTTCCTCACTATTTGGCATCTTTGATTTTGTAATCTATATTTAAGCCATTTGGATTTCTTTTTATCAAGGAGGGTCCATTGATAACGCCGTCGGAATTTTTTGCATTATTTTACTTTAATTATTCTTTCAAAAATTGTATTATGGGCGATAATGTTGGAAGGGAAATGGACACTTCCGCTACGCAAAAATGGCCGGGATATATTAAATACCTACTATTTTTTGTCATTTCACTCCAAACAAAGCGATAATGCTACTAAAATGCAAGAGGATACTGGGAGTGAAAGAGAATTAAAAATATTTTAGAAGGAACCGGAAAACCAATCCTAAAAAGGAAACAATGGACAAACCTCTACTCCTGTTCAAAATACCAGGGGGAGTGTGAACCGGGCGATAGACGAATCTATCTACTTCTGACTTGAAAAAGACTACAGTTTCTGTCGCAAACAGAAATGCAATAAAAAAGGACTTAAGTTTCAGTATTGGATGAACAAGGACGAATGATAGCGCCAAAAATAACAAAAAACAGAAACCTTAAACACGAAACAGACCGCAACAACACTAACTTTGACAACAATGTGTTAAGCAGAGAACTAGCCAAACAATCAACTTAACTCCATAATTAGGGAAACCGGTCAAACCAGTAATACCTTATATATCGATGGTTGACAAATAGGGGTTACGTTAAAACCGTCCTAGATTAAGATAGTAGTACGGGAATTCTTAGAAAGAGACCCTAAATTGATCTCATAGCCAAGATTTTAACTGATGATCGTTTCCTTCATGATGATGGCGTTGATGACTAAATTCGCCGCCAACGTGCAGGTTCAGAATTAGAAGCTTTACCAAAACCTGCTCCCAACAAGATTTGGTTGGAGGTGAAACAGAGCAGAAATAAATGCGGATGGTGTGTGTTGTTTAAGGTGGTCGCTCCCTGCCAGGAAGGCACCCACACGCATGATTTCATTACCTTCCTCTGCGGAACATATGAAATGAGACATGCCGAATCATCCAGTTATGCAACGGACTGCCGCTGACTGTTAGAATTTCGAGTGGCGCCTTCTGTAGTATGTCCACTCTGCGTAGCCCTCTTCATCCGCTGGTTCAACCGTTGAGATCCGTTTGTTTCACTGTTAGGGGGGGTCTTTGGGTTTGGTTGCACTCAGTCTAAATCCTCGGCTACGACCTTACCGCCAAGTGTGGCCCTATCAGGAGATTAGAACTACCGATAGCATCGCATTCAGAATCATTGGAACTCGCAAGTCTCTCAACCACAAAGGAGCGACCATCAGAGGTACGCATATAGAAACATAAACGCATAAAACACACACACACACACACATATATATATATATATATATATATATATATAGAAAAAATATATACGGAAAAAACAAACAAAATCCTTATATACAATTATGCTGTTTTTAATGTTAATATGTCAACGTCGGACGTTTTGGTCTAATAAACCATCTTCAGGACATATTCATAAATTATAACATTATCAATACAACATGACAAAGACGATGTACATAAGAACAAGACTGATCCAAACAGATAACTGAAGTCTTGTATTGATAATGTTATATTTATGAATATGTCCTGAAGATGGTTTATTAGACCGAAACGTTTAACATTAAAACAGCATAATTGTATATAAGGATTTTTGTTTGTTTTTTCCGTATATATTTTTCTTCATATACGGGATTTATATCCATATATTTTTATATATATATATATATATATATATATATATATATATATATATATATATATATATATATATATATACACTGAATATCGGAGTAAATAGTAGCGCATTATTATTATTACTTTAGAAACCAAACAATAAATAAGAAAATAACAGAAGTATAAAATTATCATTAAATATATGAGAACATTTTTATTATTGTTGTTAAAAATATTTGAAAGATAAATAATAGAGGAAGAATTTGAATATTCTGATCTGAAACAATAAAAGTAAACAAATAACGTTTAGACTCGAAACTCTTTTCTTACAAATTTGAAAATACGTTTTCGTCCATAAAAAATGTTACTTCAATCAATAAATTAAAAAAAAAAACAATAACAGAATAAAATTGTTGGCAAATGTTTAAAAAGTTTGAATGACATGATAAAGAAAGAAATCGACGACAATGAAGTAATAGTCTAATAATCAATAGTTAAAGATGCAACTCCCCTGAAGTGTAAGAATTAACATTGCCATATCGGAAGATGGTGATTTCACTAGAATCATCGAAATTACGGAAGCCATATCATTTCTACGACTTCTGCTACTCGATTAATCAGGCAACGTGTAATGTCTTAAAGTTTAATTCTTTTAAGCATTTCACACAAGCAAAGTGATAATTCCACTAGCACGCACGGATTACAGAAAGTCAAAGTAAAAAAGAAGACTGAATATAGGGAGAATTGAGGAAAGGATGAAAAATGGATATAGTTCAAGCAGAGAGAAGATGTCGATTGACGCTACATTTGCATTTTTGCAGATTGTGGTGATCAGGGAAACAGGAAATCGAAAAGGAACTATTGGAATAAAAGTGGCGATTTCATTTAGTAATTTCAACATTAAAACGGTGGGACCTAGATACCAATCTAGTAGCACTAGACTATTCATGTAGTCAGGACACCAGGGAAAATCTCGTCAGAACAATTGCTATGAAAATATTTGTAGAAAAGAGAGAGTAAAGCCATATCACTTTTGGTGAGAAAGGAACTGAAGTTGAGATGCCGGGTGAGGATTGATTACATTACAAATCCTACTTTGAATTTTCTCAAAAATCTCATGTTGCTGTAATCACATAATTTACTACGGCATTGTCTAAAATGTTGTTGTTTATTTATCATGTGTATAGTTCATGAGCTTCCTGTCACATTTAGTGTAGGACTATGGCGATAGACGATGACGGTTAATTTAATGTTACGCAAAGTTGTAAAACAAGTGAGAAAATTAATATAATTATATGTATATGTCTTTCAAACTAGAATGACCATTTAAATAAAATTAGTGTGAATATAACGTTTAAATTTGAACTTGGATGTAGCGATAAAATTATATAAAAGAAACCGTGGTAAAAAATAAATAAAAAAAAAACTGCCCTGAAATAGAACTTGCATATACGACACTTCCCCTGGTACCATCTGGCCCTGTGGACGGAGCCCGGAAGACATCGACAGCATCTTCTGCAGAGGAAAAATGACACCAAATGACTCATACATATTTACCTATCATATTTATCATTACCTATCAAATAAATGCTTATATATCCAAATATAAACGACCCATATTTACCTATCCTCGAACCAAGTAAATATTTACAAATCCAATTATAAACGTCCAATATTTACCTATTCCCAAATCAAATAAATGCTTACGTTTTCAAACATAATAAATAATAAATAAATAGAGTGAATACGGCATTACATATTAGTCTTTCATATTTGAGTCAATTCGCATTTTCTTGATCTAGGAATAATGAAATATTGGTCGTTTATATTTGAGAAGCATTTACCTGGCAGGTGTTCAATTTTGTGGGTAGTCTGACCCTCTCTACATGGGATGAAGTCGGCGTATTAAAGATCCAGCCGACAGAACACGTATTTATCGAAACAAAACCATGACTGACGACAGGGTATTAAAAAACGAACCATCATGATGGTGCAAAGAATAATAGATATATACCCCGAACTGTTGGCCACTGTTTCCTTTTGTGTTGCTTATCCGTTTCTTCCACTGAATATGAGTGTATTTTAAATAATAATCATCATTTATCAAAATTTGTTTAGCCTGGGATAAGGCCAGGAACTGTTTAACCTAAGTGGGGATCTTAAGCTGTCATCCAACCAAGTAGAGATCAACGTGGAGGATAGTTAACTGTTGTGATTTGAAGGAAACCTCTGTTTTCAACGTCAAGCCATGTTAATTTCTAGTCCAACATCTTTATCTGTTTTGATTGTAAATCTTTTGCACATGTTTCAAAACGACAGGCCTTATTCTGTTATTTTTACATTTATAATTTTAGCCACCAAGATAGATTAGCGGAAACTGCGCATTTATCTAAACATGCTCGTTAACATGTTTAGGGGAATATGCGTTCACATGCTGACAACGCTTAGCCATGTGAGGCAGACGCCTGAATATCCGGTTAGGGTTAAATTCACGACACTATGTTTTATCAACTATCGTTCGACTTGAGATGCCTTTCTAATGTATCACGACGTGCCAAAAGTTATGGGAATGGTGCTTACTACAGTGTCAGAACTCTCCAGTGAAGTGCAAAGAATCAACGTGGCATCAATTCCACATGTGTTCAGAAGATATTGGTAGAGATGTTGAGCTGTGGCATCTAGATATCTATCCATAGCTCCTTGATACGAATAGATTTCCTTCCACACCCCAAAAATGCTCGATTGGGAACGTGTTTGATAAACATGGTATCCGTACCTCTTCTAGTAATTTCCATAGTCTTCAGAATGCTACTCAAAAAAATTCTGGGAAGTTTGGGCCCGATGACATTTGCATTATCCCACTGAAAAAATCGGTGTTGATGAATTGTTTATTTTTAGCGGTATATCAATTTCTATAGGTTATTTAATCTAAATATTTTATTTTTTTTTATTTTTTTGTAGATAATAATGGCTTTCGCGATACAAGTTTTACTAATTAACACATGGCTGGGTTAGAAGAGGTGGATTCATACCTTCCCCAGGGGTATTTGCGGGTAAATGAATATAACAAATCCAACTGGAACTGGAACTCAGTTCTCCGATTAATAATTCCGTTGCCGTTATCCATTACACCACTCGCACATCCACGGTTACAACATCTCGTATTCACAAGAGGTCACCGATCTAGGTACGGAACAGGCTCGACGTTGCTTAACCTTGGTTATCGTACGAGAACGTTAATGAAAACTTGAATCAGTGGATCATACTACACGTTTCCATTCCTACAGGATCCAATTAGCGACATTATGAATTTAGGTAAGGCATTTTGACAGGTTTGATGGCGTTAACAGGGACACTCAGGTGGATCTTCTGTTCCCATATCTCATGGAAGCTAAAGTTCGCTTATTATATGTCTCGCAACCACCACATTGAATGTAGATGTGATTTGAGGCAGTGCTGCTTGTCTGTTACCACAAACAATTCTAGCTGCACACCTCTGGTTTGGATCAGCAGTCCCCTAACACACGTGACACCAGAAATCGAGGCATACAAAATGTCCCTGCAATTCCAGCTCGATCATGAGCCGATATCGCTTACATGTGAAAGCCATTACATTGTTATTTTCATCTTAAAATTTAAAAAATAAAAAAAATTCTACGGATTTGCTTCTTTGTTAAGTTATGAATCTTTTCCATGGATAATAAATAAATATGAAAAATTTGACATATTATGAAATGTCGCCTCGATATTTAAAATGTAATAATATATTTCATATTTATCATGGTTGGCCCTTCGTATCCGACGAAGCCCGTCTACTAGGGCGGCTAGTCAATCCCTATTGTAGATGCCTGCTCAGGCACATTTGTGTCTGTTCAACACCCACAGAGCCAAATTGTGACTTATATTGCAACTATACTGAGCGGACCTTATTTACGGTTTCTGGAAGGGAGCGCGTTATCTAGCGTGATCAGTAATCTGAAAAGCCAGAATGCTCAAACCCTCGACTCACAATAACTTGTTACTTCGTGCTAGCACAACCATCTATGGCTCCTAGAGAGTTTCGTCTACCCAATTTCACTCACAAGGCTTGGGTCAACCCGTGGTATGGTTTTTCAAGCACTTTCCAAAGGTACCGCTCGCTGGGATAGCCTCTCCCAAAACGATAACATCAAGAAGTCACCTTCTTGACAAATCGACCATGGTGAGAAAGTAAACATCCTAACCACTCAGTCATATACTATTCTTCTCACAATAAAAGGCCTAAGGGCTACTCGAGGTAGAGTGTTACTAAATGGGACCGAAAATATAGAGCACCGTGGGTATAATTTAGCGTAAAGTGTGTTTAGGTAGCAAGAAATTATTTATAAAAGCACCGGTTTAACAAGACCATTTTATGGCTTAGTTTAACGAACGGAGAGTTTTAGTGCGAAGGGGGTTTTCTATGTCCTTTGCAAGCTTTAAGATACTTTGTAATGTCAACACGATAAAGGCATTTTTTCACATTGGTTGCAGTAGAAGGTTCGGCAAACAGTGATGAAATTGTGAAGCTGGCTCCTTTCTTCTGCGCTTTTATTTTTAGGTTTGGTTGTGCGTAGGACGTTGCCTGATAAATCATGGTTGCATCTGTTTCCTGCGGATGCTGACTGAACTCACGAGAGACAATGGTCCCTTTTCAAGGAGCTCTTGTATCTCTTAAGTAGTGTCACATCGTCGGACGGAGGCTAGTTTCTCAAATAGATTTTTTTTTTTGTTTTTTTTTTTGGAAGAAGAGACACCTATTCTTTTAATGTGGCTATCTCATCGCAGGCTTTGGTCTTTATAGCATTGTGTCAACACTTATGGCCGGATTTGACTTTAGAACTTCTTTTTTTTACTCATTTATTTATTCAAAAGTTAAATTAAGATCTGGAAATTACACATGGAAAATTGAAAAATTAACAAAGAACCAGATTCGTAGAATTTTATTTCATTTTTAAAAATGATAATGTCAATGGAATAACAATCAGTACGAAGCGGCATCAGGTCATGACAAAGACGTTTTTGCGTCCAGCAATTTAAAACAAACATGAGATATGTTTTCAACAAGATGGAGTCACTGTACATACAATGATGGAGCTTCTAAGGCAAACTTTTGATCACCGGATAATTCTACGAAATTCCTAAATTTTATGGCCACCATTATTTCCTTATCTGACACCTCCCGATCATTTTCTTTGGAGATAATTTAAGGGGAGTCTAGACATCAATACACTTCTGTCAATTCACCAATTCAAGGAAAACACTACAGAAATTCGGCGGCTTCAACCACAGTTACAGTTACGGAGTATGCTACTGAAAGAGTCGAAAAAGGAAGGAATTTTAGTTATATAATTTTCATAATGAAATGGGAATATATTTATAGTATTTGAATTTCCATTCAGTATAAAACTATTTTATAATAATAAAAATAATATGTTGAAATTGCTAAATTTAAAAATCTCTGTCTGACTTCTGGGACATCCTGTATATTTGGGCATTTTCATGAGGTTAAGGTACTGTGGCGCCACCAGTCATTACCTTGACATACTGTTACTCAATAATTTTGGCACGTCAGTGTGAAGGATTAAACATAAACTGCAAGAAGACATGATGCATAGTTGTTAGCAAAAGGGTGAGTCCAAACTGAAACAAGTTCAAAAATTTAAATATCTGGGAAGTGTTTTAAGAGAGGATAGAACGTGCGACACAAAAATCGAAAAGTGCTTTGGCATGGTCAAAGAAGCCTTGCGA
>CAHIKZ030000172.1:1542500-1692500 GCA_903632075.3 Acanthosepion pharaonis
GTATGCTTTATTCTACAGTTTTCTGTATTCGGGGCTTTCGAAAATTGTATTTGATTCTGCAGACACCTGCACCACTATACTCAAAAAATATGTCTAGCTAGTTTGTTTAGTTTTAGCAGCTAGAATGTTGAACATTCATATGTCGATGTCGAGAAGAGAGTCCATCATAAAAATACATGCACATACAAACGCACACACACGCAAACGCACGCACACACACACATTCACACACACACATTCACACACACACACATACTCGTGCGATGGATAAATTGTTGTCCAAATTACGCAAAAATGAAAATAACACTGATATTTTATTTTAACAATTATATTTACCAAAATTACACAAAAATATATTGAAATACTAAAGAGTAAATTTATTTAAGAAAATCGCCATTGACTTCAACCACGGCTTCCAGACGACTTCGGAATATTCTGCAACTCATCTGAACGGTCTCCTTATTTAAGTTGGTGAATGATGCAATAATACTTGCCTTCAGCTCATCTTTGGTCTTACAAGGAGTTTTATTGGTCTCACACTCAGCTGCGCCCCACACATAATAATCAAGGCGATTGCAGTCTGGGGAGTTAGGTGATCAAATGTAAGGGCTGATATAGTCGTAGAAATTGTCTGACAACCAGGGTTGAGTTCTCTTGCTTCTGTGGCATGGTGCAGAGTCCTGATGCCAGATATAGGGTCTTCCAACACCCACCCTCTTGACCCAGGACAGCACTATCTATTCAAGGCACTTAATTTATGTTTCCGTGTTGAGTCTGATGTTTTCACCAACAAATTTGTGAGTTTTTTCCTTATCAGAACGATCAGTGTTAGTTTTTTTCGAGCTGATGTACCTTCGTAATCACCATTAGACTCATACTACTCTTTCCGAATCCTCCTCACTGTCCTCAGGTTGACACCAAAAACACTCTGAAGTGTGCGTATTGGAGCTTCAGCATTCCGTTTCAAAATTTCTGATGGAGTGAATTGTGTCATGGTGCTCTTTTTCTTACGGACGGTGCCTAACTGACCCTAATTCTACTGTGCAGTCGACAAAATCAAAAACAAACAACGCGCGTGAGCAAAATTAAAAATATAACATGCCGACAATTTACCCATCACACCATGTATATCCAAACAAGTTGATTAAAAAGAATCGACAAGTTTTGTCTATTTTTTTTTGTTTTTATTGTTTTCTTCCAATTTCGGATAAGTTGTTGAGGATAAAATGTCCGAAGTCATTTTTTTTCTTCACGTAATTTCGACTGGTATTAAATAAATAAATCGCATTTTTTTGTACAGCCTCGTTCCCAATAGCCGTTACACATGACGTCACACTAGACCATTTCAGACATTCCGCTTCTCAAAGAATACCAAAATACAGATAATTCTAACTACTACACCGATGCCACATCAATTCTTGATAATGACTGCGAAAGTCTAAATTACTTGAACGAACATAACTAAGTATAAACTTCAAATATATAATAACCTTATATATAGAGAGAGAATTAATACAAGTAAAAGGTTTGTCACTTAGCTGATTGATGTTACCTTCAGCATCCCGTTTCGTAGACGGACCATCAGGGAATTATTCCGCAAACTTATCAGGAGATAACAGTAATAGAAAAGGCGAGAGAGAAAGAGATGTCCAAATGTGATTTTTTAAGTTCAACAGAGTTCCACCATTTTTTACCTTCACGGCTAAGACTCGCCATGCCACGCGCATTGTAGCCAACCAACTTCATTTCCTTTTATTTCATTCGGTTTGATGTAAGTTGAACAGTTTCTTTACACCCCAACAGTTTCTTTACACCCCAACAGTTTCTTTACACCCCAACCTCTATTTTGTCAAACCGACTCCCAAGAGTATGCTTCTTTGATCACTACAATCTTAATTTGTTCAAGTCTAGAGTTAACCATTGTCTTCCCCACATATCCTCATAAACTGTGTCCCTTACCTTTTACTCTATCTTTTTGTAACCCTCTACTTTGAGTGGAACTTGGGCCTTGTACAAAATGAACATTATTGTAAAAAAATCAAAAGCAAAAACAGGACATTTTTTATTTCATCTTTCCAATTTTTACATAGGAAACAAAACTGTGAATTATTCAAGAACATTCGGCCATTTTGATCATTATCAAGAAAATGATGTTTCTAGTGTAGTAGAGGTTTACTCGGCGACATCATGGCACTTTTAGAATGATAACATTCAGATTGATCCAAATATATGTGACGTTATCAGTAACTTTATGTGTAAAGCGACTACCCGAAGTTAGATTGCACTGGGAAAATAGATCACATATTTATACGTATTATTACTATTTTGTATATATATTGTATTAATGTATTAACCCTTTTATCATAAAAGAAAAAAAATAGACTTTGGTTAATGAAAGTTTACAGGTTGTTATATTTATTTACTGTATAATACTGCCTCTCTTGATGCGATTAATATGTAGCATTTATTGACTTTACAAAGAAATATATGTTTAAAAACACATGTTTTGCTAAATCTTTTTTTCATAATTAGGATGTGCACTAAACTACAACACATATCAATTAGGTATTTAATCTCATTCGAATTAGTCCCCTTATGAAGTCACACACGTCGTCGAAACATTTGTGTGTGGGGGACGGAGAGCAGCTGCCTCGTCGCATGCGTGATAGACAACAAAGGTCAATTTATGCCAAGCGGCTTCACTCTGGGTACTTTAGCTCCTTTTCAATAGCAACAGCCCCAATACTTTTTTTGTTCAAACCTCATATATATATATATATATATATATATATATATATATATATATATATATATATATATATATAAAGTGAACATTGAAGTCAAAACTCAAAAAGGCGACAGGTTGTTTCGACGATTGCGTCCCGTATGAAAACAGCCTGTCGCCTCTGAGTGTTATATTTACATATGCTCTATCTCTGATATTGAGTACTTTATCCCATAAATATAGCACACATTAAAACTATATTTCTTCATATATATATATATATATATATATATATATATATATATAAATTATATATATATATAAATTATATATATATAAATTATATATATATATATATGTGTGTGTGTGTGTGTGTGTGTATCATTGCATCCCAAACAAGGATATAATGCCCTTAGATGCAAGGGGGTTACTGAGTGGGAACAAAAATGAGAAAACGTTAGTGAAGAGAAAGGCCAGGATTCCGAAAGACACATGTCGATTGATATTGCAATGAGAATGTGACTGAAGCCGAGATGCCGGATCTTAACCGATAATCTTGTAGACTTTTCTTTAGATTTTCTCAAGCATCTCGAGATATAAAGCACGAACACCAGACTAGATGTTGCAGCAATATTCGATGTAGGGATATATAATAGTTTTATAAACATGAAAGATAGATTCTGGCGAGAAAAACTTCTAGCACGACACAGTGAACAACAAAAACCCAGCAATTGATTCAATATAATCATTTCACTTCACGTCAGTGTAAAACATAAAGCAATGAAGAAGCAATAAGAGACATAGAAATAAATAAGATGATTTTTTCTTATTTATTTGGAAAATAAATGGCAATAATGATTTTAGAAATCACTCAACTGTATTGACCTAGATTTACATCAAGAGGACAAATTTCTTAAGGGGTGAACATCTTCCAGTTCTTCCTCTAGTACTCTCTCTCTCTCTCTCTCTCTCTCTCTCTCTCTCTCTGTGTGTGTGTGTGTGTGTGTGCACGAAAATATTCCTTTTATTATTTACTCATTAACAGCCTGTTCTTCACTGCTCGATTATCAAAATGAGCGTTTGTTTCTTTTGGACGCTCCTGAGTTCCAGAGTGCTTTTTTAACCTTTTTCAAATGAGATGCGTCAACAATAACTTAATAATTTAATTTGTTTTGCTAATTAATTCATTCACGTTACTGGATGACTTTGCTCCAATTTTTGGCAATTTCTGTTTTCTTTGTATTATTATTATTATTATTATTATTATTATTATTATTATATAAATTTCAACTAACAGTGCTTTGTATTACTAACATATTCTTTTTAAAAAAGTGAAAAAGAACGATAGATCGTCTACAAAAAAACAAACGTCCATTTTGAAAATTGCATAGAGTGAAACAAGATGTTAGTGGCCAAGTAATAAAAATAATGTATATGAAAAAGTTATTTTTTAGCATTTAAATAGAGCACTCTCTTAAACATAAGAAAAGGAATATAAAAATCACGCACACGAACTGACATACACACGCACGCATATATATATATATATATATATATATATATATATATATATATATATATATATATATATATAAGCGTGTGTGTGTATGTGACCAGTAAAATATTTTCCTTTCTTTATTATAAATGCGCATTAACACAATAATATGTTTAAAATTATGAGTAATTCGTTGTCAAAATGTTTGCACTTTGTCTTTACCAAAACATGCCTATGTTTGGAATTGTAAATATGTTTCTCCTTGTTTCTTCCCCTTGTGAGTGAGGAAGTAACTTAGAATTTCCGGGATTAAACTTCCGGTGACAGTTGGGATAAGAAAGAAAAAATGGTACCCTGTTGTGCATTTGTTCACTTCCTCTTCTATTATCTCTTTTCTGTCAAAACGTCAACACAGCCAGCTGCGTGCTGCCCCCCCCCTAACGAAATGTCTTCATTTCACCCATATATACGGATCCAGGAAGGGTTCGTCAGAATCAAATCGGTGTGAAAGTGGGGAATGCCAATTAGGAATGACGCTGGGAAGAACTAAGCAGGGCAGTTAGAGTCAAGGAGCAAACACAAACAGTTTTAGTCGTATTTATTCATTTATTTATTTATTTATTTACAAAGAAAGAAAGAAAAGAAAAGAAAGAAAGAAACAAAGAAAAGAGAGAAAGAAAGAATGAATGAAACAAAAAGAAAGATAAAAGAAAAAGAAAGGAAAAGAATGAAATAGAAAGAAAAAAAGTAAGAAAGAAAAAGAAAAAAACGAAAAAGAAAGAAAAAGAAAGAAACTGAAAGAAACTGAAAGAAATAAAGAAAAAGAAAGTAAGAAAGAAAAAGAAAGAAATCCATGTTTTTCTCATTCGTTTATGTTTAATTTCAATTTTCGTTTATTTTTACGTTTTTGCAAAGTTGGGGTTTTATTCCTTTTTTATTTCAAGTTTCATTATTTCGCTTTTAATTTGTTATTTTTTCTTAACTTCGTTCATTTCTTTTTCTCTCGTTAATTTTTTTGTCTTCATTCTCTCTTATTTCTCTCTTCTTTCATTTTCTTTTCTTTTTTTCTGGACTTCTTATTCGTCTGCCCTGGTTTCCTTTATTATGCCAGACCTTGCTCTTCATTTACTTCTTCAACCGATTGTTTTGCCTTCTTCTTCTCCCTCCCCTTCTTCTTCTTCTTTACTTCCTTTTCTATTCTTTTTTCATTGATATTTGTTCGCAATCATTTCTTTTTCCCCTCATTTCTTCTTCTTCTTCTTCTTCTTCTTCTTCTTCTTCTTCTTCTTCTTCTTCTTCTTCTTCTTCTTCATTTTTTAATCTTTCTTCATTGATATTTGTTCGTGAACATTTTTTTCTTTCATTTCTACTTCTTCCTTACGTCATTTTCTATTCTTGCTTTATTCATATTGGTCACTATCTTTTCTTTTCTTTTCCCCCACATTTCTTCTTTTTTTTCTGCAAAATCATACAATTTTCTTTCTTTTCGCTGAAAAATCTAATGTGAAGTGTCTTCAACAGGAAATAAACTTTCTGTTGAAGTTTCTACCTCCATCTTTCTTCTCTGTTTTTGAAACTAATATCCTCATCGTTATATTTTTTTAAGAATTTTTTCTTCCTTATTTTTTTGAAGTTTCCTTCCGCCTCTTTCTGGGCTTTTCATTCGTTGCCAATATCTTCTATTCCTGAGTAATTCAAACAAATATCTCCATCCTTATGATTCATCTTTTTTTCCCATTTTTCCTCTTTTTTCTGTTTCTTCGATTCCACAAACTCATATCCTTATCTTTATATTTTCATTGTGACTCTTTAACAATCACCGCGAGAACAACACTTCGAGTAAATTGGTGAATAAAAGGTTGCCTCGTTTTTCTTATATATTTTCCATCTCTTTTCTGATGTATTCCTTTCACCGTGGAACAGTTTAGTCACGCAGGTTGTGTCGCCCACACTTCTGTCCCTCTGACAGATGAATCTAATTTTATATATATATATATATATATATATATATATATATATATATATATATATATATATATATATAATGGGGTGAGAGAGTGAGCGACTGTATACAAATGAGACGTGATGAGTGTATTTGGTTCTGTCTCTATTACAAAAAAGCTATTGCCATTCACATTACCAAGTAAGAATATTCTGTGTTTCATGTCAAGACTTAAATAAACAAAAACACGCGCCCTATCTTTAGCTTTTTCTGATCCATTCATCACATCTTTTTGATCCTCTTTCCACATCCAGTAAGTATAAACAAAAAAGAAAAAGAAATAACGTTTGCCCTGAAGACATTCAGGATAAGAATAACTCTTGTGTCACGAGCGTTAATATGATGGCTAGCTGAATGTTATCTCGGCCCCAGATGCTACTTAACCTCCCCAGAATTAGTTGGTTTCGTCGATAGATACGGGCCACAAATATTTCCTTCCGAGTTCTTGACATTAAAGAAAATGAATCTAAGTTTCAACTCCACCACCCTATTTGGTTATCTCCCCTAATTCGGTTATCTCCCTTTTTCGATAAAAGACCGGAACATAGAATATCCTTCATCATCTCAAGAGACAAGGATAAACATGAGCGCGTGCTAAGTCACACGTAAGCCTGTATAAGTTCTGTGCGTAAATATTTCCCGGTGCATAGCTTTGTGGCTGAAATGCTTCCCAGGTTTCCGGTTGATTTCGCTTTATCTTTATTTAATTTAGCTCTCCTTTGATTGAGATGGCGGCCTGAAATCAGGAGATCACTTCAAACAAGGTTTTAACAGTGGCCAATTCTCTTCTTGAAAGTATGTGTAGATTGACCAAAAGATTTTACTCTGTTTCTAACTTAGATCTTTTTTTTTTAAATTAATATTGATTGCTTATGGGTTGATCCAGAATGTATCCAGTCATTCAATCTTAACGAGAAAAATAGCCGATCTAGAGTAACGTTCCTTTGGTCTTCTTCAGAATACTCTCCTGGGAATCTCACATGATCACCCCAGCGTCTCCTCTACTTTCGAAACAGAGTTTTGTCTGAAGAGTAACAGGACAGAGTTTGCTGTGTGAGCTATGGGAATCGCACAGTGAGTTCTTGCCACGAGGCTAGACGATCAATCAGCAGATCTACAAAGAGATCAATTCGCGAGAAGAGACGAGACTTATAGTAGAACAACTGACTGCTTCAAACACCTTGAGCATCACCGAGAAGAACAATGGAACAAAGTTCCTATTCACCTGATCTTTAAGTGACTTTTTCATTGCTCCAAGCTCAAGAGGATTCTCAACGGGACCCGTTTTGAAGGTGTAGAGGCCATGAAGACGGCCGTAACGACGGAAATGAAGGGGATCAAAGACGAATCCTTCCAGCAGTGCATAGAAACGTGGCAGAGAAGGAGGGAAAAGTTCATTAGAGACAAGGGGAATTACTTTCGAGGGAAAACAATGTTGTTTGTTGTTTGGAATTGTAATAAATTGTTTGTGTCACCAGTCCCGTTACTTTTCAGACAGCTCTCGTTTAAATTCTCTTTCGGAATTGCCATTAGCAACCTTTAGTTTTGGGAAAAGACGAAAATAACAGGGAGTCAAACATGAGGTGTAAAAGAGATAAGTGGTGCGATCTTTTGCCAGTAAATCAGAAACGGGACTTCAAGAATTTTATTTACATAGTCATTGAGAATATAACGATCACACCGTGCACAAGTTCCCTCAGTTTTGACTGAGTAACTACATGGGAGAGTGTCCGTTTACATGAGCGAAGTAAAGTTTCATCAGACTGACAAATTGCATAAAAGTAGTGCAATCGGTTTTAATTATATATTAATCGATGTATTTATCAGCATTCTCCAAGCAATCATTGAGTGTCAACCATAATATATTTTTTTGTTTGTTTTACAAATCTCGAAGAAAGATGATTATGCCAAACATAAAATTCCGTTTGCCTTTATGGCCGATTATCAAATGTGGCTTGAAGTAGCATCAAACAGCATGTGAATGAGACATTGTAGCACGTTGAACATCACAGGTAAATTGTACTTGTCTAAGCTGAAAATTCGGAATGCGCGGTAATGAATAAACTGTATGAGAAATCGAAGAGCCGAGTTTTAGTTTCAGTCGGGTTCATTATATTCACTTACGCGTTATCAAAGGTATAAATCGACCTCTTCTCCCTCTAGCCATGCACTGAATAGCAGGGTAGACTCATCTTTATAGCCTTGATTGGCAAACAGTCTGTCGCAGAAAGAAACGATAGCCTACTGCAGAAAAAGTCTCCCTTGTCAATCATGAATCGAAAGAGATATGATTGCCCAACATTTTACACAAGATCTCTGTTGCTCTTACCTTCAAATGATCTTTCATGCTCTCGATAATAAATTCCCCAAGCTCTCTTTCCTCAATATGTGCTCTAGAAACTTGAAGGGTTTGTTTCTAATTCTCAGCAGAAATGTCCTTTTTGTTTCCATTTTCCTTAAAATTTCATCGTTATTCACATATTCAGTCCATGGTATTTTGAGCATCCTTCTGTAGAACCACATTTCTATTGCTTCAAGTCTCTTCTTAATCTGTGAGGAGATTGTCCAGCATTCACTGCCATATAGGAGGACCGATATTGCATAACATTTCAACACTCATTTCTTTGTTTCTAACAAAGATTTCCTGTTTCTTAATGCTTTGCTTAGCTTTTGGAAAGCACCTTCACACTTTCAATGCGCCTTGGATTTCGGTGTCACATTTTCCCTCTATTAAAACTCTTCCTAGAATTGGCCCTGATCTGGCGTCTCGACTACAGTCACTCTCTCACAGACGCGCCGTGGCCTCTCTCTGTCTTTTCTACAAATACTTTCATGGTAATTGCTCTGATGAGCTGCCTTCACTGGTTCCCAGACTCCATGAATTCAAGCGCCCTACGAGGCTAGCATCCCGCTCCCACCCTTACACTGTAGAAACTTTTAAATGTAGCCGTCTCTTCTACTCCAATAGCTTCATACCTCGCACCTCTCGCCTGTGGAACACCCTTCCCAATTACTATTTCCCTGAGAGCTATAATCTCCAACTATTCAAATGTAATGTCAATCGACACCTCCAGTTACCTTGATCTACCCACTATCCTTCTCCTCATCCTTTCTTCTATCACTCCTATCTGCTCTCGCTCCAAATCTTCTGCAACCCCCTGCATCCTAGTGGCTTCACGCCTTACTCGGGGCGTAATGCTTAAAAAAAACCCCAAAAACATTTAAATATTCGTACATGATTTTCGTGTCTCCAATTTGTGGTTCATACCATGGACTGTTTCTTTTGATGAAAACCATACATTCTGTTTTCTTACTAATTATTAAGGTTTTTTTTTATCTTTGACTATTGGTTAAGTATTGTCCATTTCTTTCCCTGTCATTTACCATTCAAATATCTTTAACAATATCTGCCGATAATTTTATTTTTTTATCCTTTTCTTATTTATTGATTGTAAAATTATAAAAATTAAAATTATAAACGAGGACGTATTTTCAAATTTGTAGGAAAGCGTTTCGAATCGTAAAGTTATTTGTTTTGTTTATTTCATTTTTTTAAATTTTTTTTTTTTTTACTATTGGTTCGGAATAGTCAATTTCGTCCTTTATTATTCATTAAAATGCTCTTATATATTTGATGATAATTAATATACTTTTAATTACTTTCTTATTAATCGTTTCCATTATTGCCATTAAAGTAACATTTGACGAACTGTTTACTCCGAAATTCAGTGTAAAATATATGTCTATGTCTATGCGTGTATGTTTCTATGTGCGTACATCTGATTGTCACTCCTTATCGTGGTGGAGGGGCTGGCGAGTTCTAAATTCTTGGTAGCCCCCCCCCCCTGGCGGCAAGGTCAAAGACAAGTATCCAGAATAAGCGGGATCAACCATAAAGCCCCCTATAGGGGAACAAGCGAGTGATGATTACAACAAACATCAATAGTTGAACCAGCGGCTGAAAAGGTTTACACATGACGCACATGCTACAGAAGGTGCCACTTGAAATTATAACAGAGTCCGCAACAGTCCGGTGCAGTTACATAACTGGATTCTGCATTTCTCATTTCATATGTGCCGCAGAGGAAGGTCAGTAAATCAAGTCTGTTGGTCACTCCCTGGCAAGTTCATCTCCACGTTAAATAAAATCACGCCATCGTCACTTTCGTCTACTCTGATTTTGTTTTACCTTCAATCAACTTCTGCAAAGTCAAACGGCAATAGCGATTGGACGACGGGAGGAGGTTTTAGTGAAATTGGAAGCTTCTAGTCCTAAACAAGCACGTTGGCGATGACTGTAGTCATCAAAGCCATTATCATAAAAGAAGCGATCAGCAAAGAAGAAATTAAATTCTTAGATACGAGATAAAGCCGACGACGATCACCCAGCCTAAGGATTGGACTCATAATTGTTGTTCCACCATATTCACGAACCAACACTTTAATCTACTAGGCCACTGCCAAGTTATTGAAGAAGGTTGGAGGGAACAATGGTGGAATCGTTGTGATAATAACAACAAAGATGAGGACATTAGTCCAACTGTATGATGTAAATAAATTATTATTAACCGTTCATATGTTCCGCGGAAGAAGTTCATGAAATCAAGTGTGGGTCACTTTCTGGCAAGTTGAGGTCCAACTTGAATACGAGATAAAGCCGACAATTAACTTATGGATAATTGTTCTGATTCTAGCATAAAATTCATATTGTCTAATAATTTATTATGATAGTTTTGGCTTTTCATTTTTTTTAATTCGTAAAACATTATTTAAAAGTGATTTTTTAAACTGATCAGATGGGAAAGTTTTTTGTTTACAGCTAAAACTGAACACGTATGTAATTGAACTCTATTGATATTGTGTTTCTCATAATTACAAACGCAGTTTAATTGGTCGATATAAAGTAGAAGCTTTTCGTTCTGTATATACCTGCTCCAAGTTGACTTGTTGCGTATTTTACACATATCAGTCAGTTATGTGCCATGTGTGATACAAGCTTAGACGATCGAGTATCTTTCGATACATGACTGACGAGGCAGATTTTTCCCGTAGTAGGTTGTCATTTCTTTCTGCGATAGACCAATTACCATCCAAGGCTATAGAACCTGGTCTGTCCTGCTATTTACCCATAGCTGGGGGAGAAAAATGGGATTCATACTTTTTCCAAAGGTATTAGAATGTAAGTGAATGTAATGGATTCGAGTGGAATTCGCCAATACAGTAAGCATAACATTGATGGAATAAAGTAAACTACATGAAGTTGTTAAACCATTGCTTTTTCCCCTACAGCCTATCCAGAAGGGCTTTGCAGTTAAAGATCTTTTAGGAAAACGGTGAATCGTTATGTGTCGACAGCGAGGTCTGGGATAGAAAATTACAAAATCGATATCTTGGGAGAGAAAGAGGGCCCTGATTTCTGTTGAATAGTTCTTTAATAAAACACCTTAACAATTTTTTTCTGTGTGTTTAGGGGTGGCAAACCGCATACTAGGGATGTAGTTTACAACAGAAAACCCGAAATAATTCAGTATCCTATTATAATTGTGCTTGTCCCTCCCCTCGTTAGTTTACGCGACCGTTATGCCCTGTCAATACCTTATAAATAATCGACTATACCGTTTTGATTGTGTGGAACGAGGGGAAAACACTACTTGGGTTTCAGTGAGAAAATGAATGTAAGAAATAAAGAAAGAAAGTGAATATAGAAATGTTTAACGGCTGTTTCAATGAAATGGGGAAAGTTGTGAATTTCTAACAAAATTTCATTTGTACCCCATTACTTCTTAAAATAACAACCAGCATTCCTATTTATGATTGTTATTGCAATATTTTGTTAAGGTTGTTAAGCTCAAATATTTAAAAAGAATTTCTACAGATATTTTATTGTTGTAGAACTAAACATGAGATTATTTAATCATTAAGATTCATCCGAAAATTCAAATAGGAAAACCGTGGAATTTTCATGGAGCTTTCTAGTTTAAAGAATTTCATTAAAGAAGAGGCAGGTTCAATAAAATTTAAAATATGGCAAAATGTAATTCTAATTTTTCCTGAAACATTGCAATTCAACACTGAAAATAGTGGCTCATTTGTCGAAAAACATTAAATGTATTTCGTGTTTGATTTGCTAACATTTTTTTTCCTTGATATCTTTTATGCTTCTCTCCAATTTGGGGGATCCGATTTTTTATGAATTGTTTGTCTGTCTGTTAGTATTTTTATGAAAGTCTCATATAGAGGTTCTTTCAACATCTCTCATCTTTATATAAATTACTTCAAACGCTATTATGTGTAAACTTCGTATTTGAAATAGACGAACCATTTTTAATTATTAAACAGTTTGTATTACGTTTATTGATCAACGCGTTCGAAAAATCTTGGTAAATGTTAGTAAAGCAAAGAAAATCTGATCTCCGACCGGAATCGAACCTGCGTCCTCGTTTTTGGGGGAAAATATGTGGCCGAGCGATCTAAAGCACGCTGAGTCAAACTGAGGTTTATCCTATATAGAAGATCGCCGGTTCGAACCCTGCCGGAGACCATATTTTCTTTATTAAGTTTTCTTCAGTGCGCAGGCTGGTAGACGTAATATATATTGCTTTAAAAAAAGGTGCGTCTATACAAATACTGATATCCATTAATAATAACGAAAAACGTCAGAGTAAGCGAAACTCTATTTTCCCTTTTTTAAGGAAAGCGGATCCTCTTCACTTTTCCCCTCTTTCATTTCCGTTCAAGTCGTTTGAAGATGGCGTGATTGTGAAACTCGATTTATGGCTACTAGGACCAGCCTTGCATAAAATTTAATGTTGTGAAGCGTTTTTGCTCGGTCTAAGCAATCTGGGCTTCGAGCACTTTAGTGAATAAGCAAGCTTGCTTTTAGGTCTTTTTTTTCTCTTTCTTTATTTCTTTTATTGTAGGTTTTATCTGAAACTGTATCTGGATAAGAGTTTTAGGTTTGGGCAAGTTGCTCGTTGGTTCTACCATTTTTGTTTATATATATATATATATGTGTGTATATATATATATATATATATATATATATATATATATATATATATATATATATATATATATATATATACCAACGAAAGCAAAAATGGACTAGGTCCAAATCATTACTCAGAGTTTCACGTAGAGCGATCCTCAGACAAGAAGAATGGTTAGTACAACCAGCAGGCCATCAATCAAATTAAGGGAAGTTAGAATAATGATATAACTTCAGACGATCACAAACTCGCATTCCATTCCACAAAACCTTGCTATACCATCTACCAAAGCTATGCTATTTTGATATACTGAGATGTCTGGGTACAGGATACAAGTTTGAAACTTTCTCTTTGCTACAAATGTTGGCAATTTAATTAAGGGTTGAAGAATATATTGACCGAACGTATGGAAGTAAAAAAAAAAAAATGAAACTTTTCGCTTTTTGGTTTATTTCTTTGTTTTACTTGAATATGTGAAATATTGAAAATGATTAACATCACACCCTGGGAACTTAGTCTGAGTAGATGGGGACTGAATATGTGGTAGTTAATTAATTTTTACCAAAGATACGAACAGACTGTGATAGATAGATAGATAGATAGATAGATAGATAGATAGATAGATAGATAGATACGAACAGACAGACAGATAGATAAAGAAAAATAGATAGGTATATAGATAGATATTATGCAATTTTTCTGACGTACAGATACTATACTGATCTCACGTAGATATTCCGAGCTATACTTTTTTACGGGTACTCTTCGAGTAATTAAAGATGAAAGGCTCCATATATTTTTGGTATTCTTAAATAAAAGACTAGTGAAAACAGCCTTGGGACTCAAAGGCAATTTGGTATCACCTGAGAGACTCACATATGATTTCTTATCACAAGAAAAAATAGTGACGATAAAAGTGTGAGTCTAGTAGATTCCTTTCAGTAAGGAAGTGCCAGCCATTAGCCCAGGGATGTTAAGACTGCAGGTTTTTTGGAAACGATATCGGGCCACCCTCAGCCTGTCGACGAAGGCGGCTCCTGGTCATAATAAAAGCAGAAGTAGAGGTCTTGATTGTTGATGTTTCCCCAGTGCCTTAGTCAATCTTTTCATAATCCACTTGCCAGTACTTGATAGTATTTCACTGTTAAAGCACTCAATGAACCGGCGAAAGACTAATGGCAGCGTTGGCAGCAACAAAGAAGCAAGCGTTTCGGAACGGACCACCCAGGTCTAGTTTTAGTTAAAGTTTGTGCGCTTGTACCACATTTGTAATACTTTGTATTAGCGTGAGGGGAGGGCTGCGTGATTGTGTACAGAGCTAGATTAATAAGTACATAGCCTAATGATGAATAAATCTTTTTATTTTACACATATATTTCAACATAATTTCTTGTCGATACATTTAATTTAGTGATAAATATTAATTGCATAGATCAATTTTATCAAATGAATATGTCGGACTTATCCCTAAATTTTCATAAGCAGAATTTATATGTAATATCTCTCTCTCTTTCTCTCTCTCCTTTCTCTCTCTCTCTCTCTCTCTCTCTCTCTATATATATATATATATATATATATATATATATATATATATATATATAGATAGATAGATAGATAGAGAGAGAGTGAGAGATCTACAAAAAAGCGATACTTAAGTTTAAAATGCATTTTAAAAATGAAAAACTTTTTAGTCTTAATTCCAATCAAATTGATTCAATTTCATATTTCCAACAAGCAAAATACATTGCTGTATTCAAAACCGAATTTAAGTTGATTTGAATATTTTTTTTGATTACCAGTAAAATCAATAAAATCGTCCATATTGAAAAATTTGTCAGCACAACATTAATTCTCTTTCATATCTTTCAAAAATAAAATATGCTTTTTTGATACTTCATTTGAGGAAGATTAACTGACTTAAAGTTCAATTAATCTGAACTGAAACAAATATTACTTTCGTTTAAAATATCGCAGAAGACATTTTAACAGGGAGATGGGTGCTTTTAAGAGGTGTTGATACACATCTATAACATGATGTTTGTGAGATTTATATAACGTGGTAATATTTGTAGTAAATTTACACGAAGAATACAACGTAAACGCATTTTTTTACATAATTATTTAACTACCGAGTAATCTTAAGAAATTAAAATACTTTAAACTTTCCAATAGGTTATTGAATTTTAATTACTTTGGCGTTATTGTCTTGCTTACAAAGATGCTTGTTGAGGAAATGTTAGAAAACTACCAATAAATTTTGAATTGACTACAATTGCGACTCTTATTTATTTATTTATTTTTTATAATGTTGTGTATTAACTTCTATATTTATAAAAATCGGCACGTTTATACACACACAAAAATTCAAAATTCTCTTTAAAATATTGGGGGTCGTTGATTGGTATTAAACTTTTATATTCATGATTAGCGTATATATTTTTGATTTAATAACAGCATTACTTGACCGATACAAATTAATACATAATTTTAAATGATTTAAGACTTTATAGATTTTTCCAATTGATATTTTTAAAAAATGAAACCAATTCATTTAAAAATGCTTTATTCATCGAAAATAATTACTTAAAACTATAGTGACCATAATATGTATTATTTTCAAAAGCTTTTCTAATTAAGCAATGTCTTAGTTTCATTGTATTTTTATTTTACGATCAAAAGCAGATTTTCTGTAACTGGGAAATCTGGTTTGATGAAAAGAATTTGATAATTTATATTCTACTAGAACTTGTCCTTATAATTAATATAAACATTAACCGCTACAAAAAAAATTCTCGAAATTTCATGAAATAAATTTAGAGGGTTAAGAAAAAACAAAGAAGATAAGAATAAAAAAAAAACGTAATCGTAAAATGATATGGTTCAATCTACCTTTTAATTGTAATGTTGAAACTAATATCGGAAGAATTTTTCTAAAATTAATCCATAAGTATTTAATCATTCACCAATACTAAAAAAGATTTTTTAACAAAAATAATATTATAATCAGCTTTAGCTGCGTTAATAACATAGATAAACCATATCCCAACATAAAAACATTATATTAATCAAATATATTTTTTAAAAAGACAACGTAAATATTTCTAAAAACAAATGCAACTGCCAAAAAATATCATCTGTCCTTTAAACAGTCAATGCATGACTGATAATATTGTATACCGAGCGAGCATACATTCCGTTAACGATGTTAAATTTTATTTTGATTGCACTGAAAATTCTTGGAAATTTCGTTTTTACCATCATCGAATGACCTTAGGAAATATAAAATACAAAAAAAGCACTGCTCTCTCCAAATATTTCTGGCAGTTAAAGAATCATGGCATCTCACCATCAATCAAATGGGGATTATAACAAGAGCCAAATTATAACAATACCCAAATCATATACCGAGTAATAAAATAAATGTATGTTATGTCTTGTTGAAAAATTGATTATCTTAAAACACTTAAATAATGCTAGTTTATTAAACGAGAGAAGTGAATTGATTGTTACATGTTGGCCTAAAAATAAATATCTGCTTAAATTCGTTAATCGAGATTAAAATTTAATATAAATTACGGTTGTAAATTACTGTTGTTTTTGTTTATATATATATATATATATATATATATATATATGTATATATATATATATATATATATATATATATATATATATATATATATATATATAAGGAACAAGTAATCCCTTTATTAATAAAAAAATAAATATTCACAACTATAAAATAAAAAAAATCTTTATTTTTTTTCTTACACATATATAAACAAATCCCGTTTATTTTAAATGCCAACTATAATTTTAAAATTAAAAAAAAAACACCAGTCCCAGTATAATATATATCTGCGAAAATATTACGATAACCAGATATATTTTAAAATTTAAATTACGTAACGACCAGTCTATACTCAGCACCTGAAGACTGCGTTGTGCATGAAACTCCGAGTCGTGCTATCGCTGAGGGATAAAATGTGTATTTATTAATATATACTTTGTTGGATTATATCGAGCACTGTCTTTATTAAAACCATCACTGCATGTGAAATATATTATATGTCTGTGTGTATGAGAGTGTGTGTGTGCGAGAGAGAAAAAGAGAGTTATAATTATGCAGATCAATGTTTTTATAATAAATTGTTATTAATCAACCAAACGTAATAAAATTAAAGTTTAAACTTAATACTTGTATTTATATGATAAATATACATTATGGATTTCAGTTTCTAATGTATTCTTTTTAGTAGAAACATTTACACTAACACTGGTCATGTGACTTTCATTATGCAAGTTGAGCTTTTTTACCCTTATCTCAAAAACATTTGAGGTGCCACAGGGAATTTCGTCAGTGATAGGTCTTCCTTGTGTCAAAACTATTCAATTCATTGTATATAAATATATATATACTAATATATATATATATTGTTCCCACGAACTCGGTCACAACCACAATTGAAAAAAAAATATCTAAGCTCAACATAAATTTATTACACCTACTTCTAAAAACTATAAAAGATTTAATTAATACAAGCAAAATAATTAGCTAAAAGTTGAAAGCGGAATTTACTCTATCACCTGTAATGATTGTCACAAGGAATACATGGGAGAAACCTCAAGTAGTTTAAATAAAAAATTATATGAACACAAAAGGGATCTTTTACAAAACATTAAATGCATTAGTTGCTCACCGCAATAATTTTTATTTAAAAATGCTACTTTAATTAAAATAGAATTCAATTTGCTAAAACGAAAGTGTATAGAAAGTGCTTTAATTGCTAGACAATCCACACTAAATTTACGTCCAGGTTCTTACAACATTTTGCCTTTCTTCGCAAATTTTCTATTATCACAATGTAGGATATTTAATAACAAAAATATTAGAAGCAGAAAGAAAAAGAAAAAGTAACTAAATGAAATCGGCTAGACTATAGACCCCAAAACATATATTAAAAAAAAATAATATAAAATTCTCAGCGCCTCCTCTCCTTCGTGTGAAGTCGCATCAACGTAAATATCACTGATGAGCTTTTTCCCCTTTGTCATAGTTTTATTCTTAAAATTGTTCTTGATACATTACAATTTACATATCCTTTTCTCGTACTAGCATATTTATTGATTTTTTTTATTTCATATATTTAATACATCTGTCTTAGTAGCAATTCTGACATATCCGATAAAGTAAAACTGACAATTGCTCTTGAAAAGAACCTCCAATCAGTTGTTAATTGGAGAAAGTATTGGCTTGTAAATTTTAGCGTCTCCAAAATAAAACTATATTCATTTAATCACCACAGAGAACCTTTTCTACCTGCCGTCAGCATGGCCGTTGCTAAACGTAAGAAGAGAAACACTTTGCGACTTCTTCGTCTCACGTTTTCCATTAACATAAAGTGGAGTAATTTTTTTGAACTCTGATTCAATATAATTACTTTTATTAGAATCCATCTTGCGCATTTATAAATCTACCATTCGTTCGTGAATCGAATATTGTTGCCATATCTTGTCTTTTGCCCCTGCTATATATCTTGAGATTCTTGACAAAATTCAAAGAAGGAACTGTAATATAATCAATACTGACCTGGCATTTCAATTTCAGTCACATTCCCACCGACATGGCATGATTTTCCTTTGCCTATTCTACAAATATTTTCATGGCAATTGTTCTGATGAGCATGATTGATGGGCGTATTCATTGGTTTCCTAAAAAAATTTCAGTTTTCTGTATTAAACATTTTGAAGAAAAATTTATTTTGAAAGGAAAACAAAACTGAACTGAACTGGGATTTAAATCCAATATCTACAATATATTCAGAAAAAAATCCCTCTCTTTTGCTCAATAAAAGAGAATTCAGGAAGCCTCCAAAACCACGACTGGTCCAAATTGATAAATTACATAATTTTATTTCAGCTATTACGATAAAGGATTTTTACTCAAATAAAAGAAGCAAAGTGTTGCCCTAACGGTTTTGAATTTTTTAAAAAAGGAAGATTATATTCTAATTTATAGAATAGACATTTTGACCCTGAAACACATTTTCCATCTATAAAAGAATGTGTTCACATAGACCAAAACCTTCACATCCAGCTCCAGTGCGATGGAACCCCTATACTGTTACTACAGTGGTTTATTCATGGACATAATGCTAAACTCACAAGATTTAGCATGTTAGAAAAATTTCCAAGCAATATATAAAACATGGTGGAAGAACAACAATTTTCAATTCTAAAAGAATTACAAAAATAACATTACCAACTAAAAGGTTGTCCTTCATTTTCTGCAGAACTAATATGTTATGCCTTACGACTGTGCTATACATCTCAAGAAGCCTACAAATTACTTCTGCAGAAATTTCCATTACCATCTTTTTCTTTATTAGAAAAAACTCAAAAAAATTTAAATGTTTTCAATGTGAAATGTGTCCCCTGGTCATGGTAGGCAATGATAGTGATGATCCCGCAGAGAAGCAGTACTTGCGTTCATTCATGCTTGTTTTGCTATACTTGACAATGAATTCACTACAAGAGAGTCTGCTGAAAGAATTTTGGAAATTATTGTCGAAAATGTTTCTAGTTGTGAACACACTGAAAAAGGAATTCACTTTGCAGTAAAAATTGTTGTGAATATATTTTACAGCAAATGAAAGTTTTCGTCAGATTAAATGCGAAAAAATATTGTAGAATGTTTTAAAAAGGCAAACGTCAATAGAAAATTGATTTATAGAGAAACTGTTAGTAAGTTTTTATACTTGTATTTGTTTTGTATTACTGCTTAATTCTTTAATAACTTTTTTTGTCTGTTTACAATCTTTTATTATTATACAATATTTTATTAGCACTTTTCTGTTGAAAAAGAGAAAAAAAACAATCTGTTTGTGTAGTTTTGGACGGTTTTATCAAGTTTTAGATAATAAAAAAAAGACATAAATTGACTATAAACAAATAGGCCTGTCATGAATTAGCTTGAAATGTGACATGTAGGACAGAGTATATATTAATGCGCTGTGGGTCATATGAAAGTGAGATTCCGGAACGTGGAAAGTGTTCCACAGAAGGTGGATATAAGCGATGCAAGGCCACAATTTTGATTGGCCCGCCAATGAGAAAAGGACTAAGATGGAGCTTCTCGTCTACCCCTCTGATACTTACGATACAGGGCTATTATTTTGATTGGACCACCAATCATATTGGCATCTTGGGGGCTTTCCTTCCTCTCCTTCAAGGCGTATGACACAAGACTATTGGTCAAGCATTATTATTGACTTGCTAATCAGAGCAGTGCAATTGGGGTCTGTACTGAAAGAGCAAGTAAGATCAAACTGGTCTCGGCGCGAGTAACCCAACACTCTCTCTGTCGGATGACCGTGGTGCCTCAATCAATCAACTGCCTTCATTTAAATAGTTAAGCTCGGTTGTTTAGCCATAACTACAACCGCCAGTCAACCTCTTCCTCCCAGATTAAGAATTTCTTATACGGGGGATTCTTTTTCAAATTCCTTTTGTTTATGTATTCATGATATTAATCATAGTTCTATAAATAAAGTTTGCTATTTTTACACTTGTTAATAAGTTTTGTTGAAGTTAATCCATTTTACCGGCGACACCTGTGACATTAGTCTTTCACAAACATAACCAGGACAGAGAGGAATCAAGCCATATCTTCGACAGTTCTTCATCAATATTCTTGCGGATACTGAAATACAACGTGAGGTTGTAGGATTAATGCAGAGCGGGCTCGCAGATGGGCAGAACAACGGACACGGACAAAAGTAAGAGTGCCATTCACCGAAGCACGAAGCTACAGTGTCACAATTGGTGCAGTGATAATTTAGGATTCCACTGCAGTAACTCATCCACAAAAACAAATACTACAAAAAATATGCTCAAACCTAAAAAAAATATATTAAACATAAACCACGGAAGAAACACAAAACCATAATCAATTGGTTTAATAATATTAACCATAAAGTAACCTGTTATTCACGCAATTAGAAATAAAAAAACTTCTACCCATCTAATAATAAGAATACACTAAACAATGCACTAAACTTAGCGAAACAACACATGACTATCCACAATAAAAGACATAAATATCATTAAACACTGGCGAAAATCTATATTATACCACAATAAAAATATATGAACATAAAAGGCAATAATAATAATAATAATAATAATAATAATAATAATAAATTTGATGTAATAATGGATAGCTATGATGGTGCATGGGGTTGCTTATAGGCATGTGCATTTTAAACTAGCAAATATTACTGACAAAAAGCTATAGGTCTATACAGGGACGGTGGTCTATTAATATTTTAAAAAATCGCAACAGCAGAACTACAGACAAAATAACAAAAGATATAATAAAACTTTCAGACACTAGTATTTACAATCGCTATAAAATACAATACAATTCAAAATTGTAAAGATTAGAAATCTTAAAAATTAAAAATATGCCCTGAAAAAAAAAATAAACGGAAATCAAATAGTAAAAAATGGCTACAATTGAAAGAATGGGGAAAAAACGAACCAGGAAAAAAGCTAAGGTGTGAGTCTAAAGTGGGAAAAAAAACGACAAATAATCGCGACACCCTAAACGTACGTACATCCGCTCAGACCGGTGCATGTGCACAAGAGCAGACACACACATACACACAATGAAAAAAAAACTTGAGTGCATATAAAAAAGAAAACTCGCGAAGTATAAGCAGTCAACTAACTAACCCTGATACCCCTGACGAGTGGACGGACGGGTCCGTCTATGAAACTCTGAGTCGGAATGCTAAAGATAATATCAATCAGCTGATAAACTTTTACTTATATATATATATATATATATATATATATATATATATATATATATATATAGAAAGAGATAGATAGATAGATAGATAGATAGATAGATAGATAGATAGATAGATAGTGTGTCTTTATGTTTGTGCAAATCCATTTTGGAACGATCTTCGTAGATTAGCCGCCTTTTAATAAATATTATATTTTTCAGTTTCTGTTCCGAAAACAAATCAAAATGAATCCAACAACAAAAGCACAAACAACTGTGATTTCCGGTTGACTGATTCATTCCTATTAATCGCAGATCGACGCTTCTTCCCATTTTCATCAACTTCAATTCAGTTTTTTTATTCTGTTCGTCAAACGGAATAAATATTTTTCTTGGCTGTAGCAGACATTGACGACGGCTACGACTTGTTTGCCGCGCATTCGCACGCGCGCGTACACACACACACACACACACACACACACACACACACACACACACACACACACACACACACCACACCTCACTTCACGTCTTTTCAAAGATTCGTAACCAACTTTGACATCTTTTTTTTCATGAACGTTCTTTATTAATTTTGTTTGTGTTTTTTTTATGCTAGAGACCACGTGTTGAAATGGAAACGATCTTAGAAATACTCAGCTAGTCACTTCTGGTTCATTTGAGCAGAGTTCTAGTGGAACATCACCGTGACCTCTGTACAATAATTCAAGAACGACAGTGACTTTGACGCTCACTGATAACAGCCCCTCGGAAGATTACAGACCGGCGTAGACTTGATGCGAAACACCGTGACTACCTCCCTGGGGCCCGAGTAGATCTTTCTCTTGTTACTTTTGTTCACCTACTCATTTTCAAAAAGCTGTGTCAGATTGAAGCTGCTATGTTAATCTCTCCTTGATTTATTCAGGGCATTGGTGTTGGAGAGGGAGTAACAGAGAGAGAGAGAGAGAGAGAGAGAGAGAGAATGCCGAATATCAAATCAGATATCGTGTCACTATTTGGCCGAACGCTCCAACCATGTGAGTCATAGTGCTCTATGTGTTGGAAAACATGTATAGATCAAAAGTATGTTTGTTCTGATATCTACCTTTATATCTATCCATAGATAGATATAAAGGTAGATAAGAAAGAAATAGATAGATAGATAGATAGATAGTACGCAATTTTCTTGCGCACAGGTACTATACTGATCTCGCGTAGACATCTCGGTCTATACTTTTTTAAAGATACTCTTCAAGTAATTACATAAAAAGTGAACAAAAACACGAAAGACTATATATTTTTGTATTCTTAAATACAAGACTGCCTTCAACCATATGAGTCATATCGTTCTGTGTGTGGGAAAAACAAGGAAAAATCCCGAATCTTTTTTAGATTCGAATTTATATATTACTTGCCTGCACTGGAAACATTGTTGTCTTCTATACTCACATAATAATTTCATGTGCTGTATTAATTCAGGTTAACTGCTTTCCACAACGTCCTAGCCTTTGTCGCTCTATGTAATGTTTATTTGTTCCCTTTCTGTCCTTCCTAATTTCTATTCTGCTCTCGATTTGCACAAAGCTCTTTAAGCAAGCTACTTGTCCATCTCGTCTTCTGTATGTCTTTTAAGTGTCAAAATTTCCAAGTCTTCTCTCCTCATTATGTGTTCTAGAAAATTCAACTGACTCTTTCTGATTCAAATTCTTTTTTGTTTCCATTTTCTTTTCTCGTTGCTCACATATTCATTCCATGGTTTTCTCAACATCCTCCTGTAGAACCACATCTCTGTTGCATAAATCCATTCTGTACCTGTGAAGAGATCGTTCAACATTCAACACCATCTAAGACTATTGATCTTACATAACAGTTCAGCTTTGTGCCTAAAGAATTTTTTCTGTCTCTTAACATTTTGTTAGCATTTTGTAGTCACCTTTCGCTATTGCAATGCGACTTCGGATTTCGGTGCCGCATTTCCCTTTCTGTGTTATAACATTTCCTGATAATTAAATTTCTTTACTTTTTTTTTATTCTGACGTCCCCAATTTGTAGCTCGCATTTTGGGTTGAACCCTTCTTGCTGACAACCATACATTCGGTTTTCTTATAACTGTTTTTCCTTTCTTCCAACTTTCCTTTATTTCCTCTTCTAGGAGACCCTGCATAAGTCTATCATCAATACAGTGTCATCTGCGTATTAAATGCTGCATTAAATATGCATAAATAAATCTGGTGAGAAGACACATACCAGCTGCTATGGGTAAATTGTCGCCATTTTATATTTTTAATTTCGCGTATGAATGTTGCTTGATTTTGATTTTGTCGACTGCAGAGTATAGGAGGGTCAACTGGGCACCGTCTGTGAGAGAAAGAGCACCATGACGCAATTCACTCCGGCAGAAATTTGGAAACTGAATAGTATACTGCTTGGCATTCGCGCCGGTAGCTCCAATACGGACATTTCAGAGGGTTTAGGTGTCGATCTGAGAACAATGCAGAGGATTCGGAAAGAGTTGGATGTTGGTGATTACGAAAGTGTTTAGAGTGATCACTAGTGATGGCAGCGTTCATTCATTCATCTTCTCACAGGGCCTCAGGTTCAATACGAAGGCCTACATCAAGTGCTATGAGGAGGTAGTGCCTTCCCCCCTCTCCCCCGGTCAAAAAGGTGGCTGCTGGGAGACCCTATGTCTGGCAACAGGACTCTGCACCATGCTACACAGGCATAAGAACCCACTCATAGCTGTCAGACAATTTCTGCGACCACGTCACACCTTACATCTGGTCACCTAACTCTCCAGACTGCAACACCCTTGATTATTATGTGTTGGTCACAGGTGGGCGAAAGACTAACAAAACCCCTTGTAACACCAAAGATAAACTGAAGACAAGGATTATGGCAACATAAACCAAATAGACTGTCCAGAGGATTTGCTGGAGATTCCGAAGTTGTCTGGAGGCCATGGTTGAAGCCAAGAGCGATTTTATTGAAATCAATTTACTTTTTAGTATTTCTATATATTTTTTGTGTAAACTTGGTAAATATATCTGTTAAAATGAGATGCCAGATTTATTTTCATTTTTTGTGTCATTTAGACTACGACAATTTATCCATCGCATCCTGTATATATCTGCCTTGTCTCTTTCCGTTCTTTTTGTGTACTTACTCAATTCATTTTCTCTCCGTATGTAGGCAGCTTGCTCCTAGTATAAGTTCTAGATTATTCCAATATATTTCCCAAATAAATCAAGTTTTTCGTGCATGTTGTGCGTTATCAAATGCTTTTTTGCGTAGTCTATGAAACATAGCTATATGTTTCATAGCATTTGTGTTGCTCGTTTTGATATTATTATTGCAAATATTGCACTCCTTCCAGTGTCTTTATCGAATCGTCACTTTTTTTTTCCTATTTTCGATCTAATTGTGCAACACGCTCTGTTTATCAGAATATGGATGATAAGCCTAGTTAAGTGACTCATTCATCTGATTGTCGGATGGAGTTGGCATTCGTTCACACCAGGTTTCTTAGGCGGGGCTATGAAGATGAATCTGCCAAGCTCTTCCGGTCTGTGTCACTAATTTAATCTATTTAGTTCAGTAATGTTCTCGATCCTGAAATCGTCTAAAACTGATAACTGATTACAATCCCTGCTGGTCCTACTGCGTTGTTTCTGTTCATCTTGTAGGTCTTACTCGTGCCTTTAAAATTTCACGTTATCCAATGTTATCCCTTTTTTCATTGTGAAAAGAGGGTTTCGATCTATTTTTCCATCTTCGAAGTATTCTTTTTTTCTGTTACAAGCGTTCTTTTTTTTTTTTTAACTTGTTGTGCATTCATCCGAGAAGCAAATCTTTTGTCCGCAAACGTCGGCTTCGAAAATTAGTTCCTTGTACTGCCCAAGAAAGTACCTGACTCCTTCTGCCGTGTTCTATATTTACAACACTTTCCAGACATAACTTAATCCAAAGATATTTACGCATCCTTGTGGGTGATGAATTATTTTCTTCGGTAACTCCTATATAAACAATCCCGTCATTTCATTTAAAGAAAGCTATTCCGTTCTTACACCTACAGAATCTATCCCGTCATTTCACTTAATGGAGGCTTTCTTATCATTTTAAATAAAGAAGGCTTTCTTGTCATTTCATCTAAAGAAGACTATCCCTTCATTTTACTTAATGAAGGCTATCTCGTCGTTTCTCATAGACGAAACGAGGTTGCTCGCCTTTCATTACACTATCGATATTTTCATATACAGATGATCTACAGTCTATCGTTCCATCAGTCCAGACTTTTAAATTTAGGACCCGCCATGCCACATATATTATGTTGATTCGTTCCCGTTCCAATCGTATTTCATTGGTAAGGAGGAAGTTCCACTCAAGCAGCTTTTCCCCAGAACTCTTACCTTGTGGAATAGACAACCCGATCACTATAATCTTGACCACTTCATGTCTAGGGTCAGCCATTATTTATCCTTCATATCCTTATAATCTGCACATCTTCCGCCCTCTTGCGCATACTTACAACAAATTCAATTTCTTTCTACCTTGAGTGCTTCTTGGGCTTTGTATTAAGGGAAAATCGTATAAAAATTCTCATCTACTTTTATTCAAATTTTACGCTGAAAAATTTCAGAAAAAAACTTGCCATCTTTCAAATTTTATTTTTACGTTTTTTTAATCATTTCAACTCAAGCAAAGACAGTGAAGCCACTAAGACACAAGGTGTTTATTGTGTGTAAAAGATTAAGAAAAAGGAGAAACATTATTAAGGAGCGAGCACAATAAAAGAAGACGAATCTGTAGATAACGATTGACATTGCATTTAAAATTTTGAAGATCACACTTGTCTAAAAAGCCTGAGATTTCGACAGGTTAGAAGTGCCAGAGAAGAAACTGTTAACTTAGAACTTAGGGTTGCATCTAACTAATTCAACTGTAAATTGATGAGTTCTTGTTACCAATCTAGTACTGTGCTTAAATTCGTAAAGTATAAGTACCATAGACGAAAGTTCTTCCGAACAATTACCATGAAAGCATTTAAATAAAAAAAACCACAGGAAACTACGTTACGGCAATGAGAAAGTGATTGAAGTCGAGATGCCAGGTCAGGACCAATAACGTTACGGATCCTTCTTTGGATTTTATCAAGTTATTTAAATAATTTCGTAATGTTTTTTTTTTTTTTATAATAAAAAATTACTTTAATAGACTTAGTTTTTTTAAAAAAATATTTGAATAATTCCTTACTGTTCAAAAATGCCATTTCAATTAATTTCTGCTTATACTTTGAAAATATTTGCATTTCTCATGAAAATATGTTCCCAGGGAATTAATCGTTTACTGTATATATTCCAGTGAACATTTCTAGATTAAATTGATCCGCGTCTGCAAACAAAGATTTTCGACAAACAAAAGATATATATAAACCCTTTTCCGGTCGACGGATCTAATCGACTCGAAATCTCGTTCCATTTTTAAATACTTATTTTGATTCAATTGACCGATTATTGAACTTAAATTCTTGTACTCAACAATGTGTAAAAGTGGCAATTTAAATTTTACAATTAGCAAATACATTAGTACAGTTGGCGAATTGTGGTTTAATAGTCGGCTTGATAGATTTGTTGATTATTAATAGGGAGTTCGATTCCCACTGTGGGTCTCGTGACCGTGTGCTAAATCTACCCTACGTTTAAGAAATAAATATTTTACGAGCAAACAAAAAATGTTTTATCATTTTTTACTTTATATTCAGAAAAATATGGAAAATTTATTAAAATTAATCATTAATTAATTAAATTAATTAAAAATGTCTCATATAATAATGATAATATTAGCCGTGTTCTTATAAGGAAACATTTGGAGTTCATTGACTGAGCAGTCAATACTACTGCCGATTGATATTTATAAAGTTTTACATTTAAAACAGATTTTGTTTTTAGAAAAATAACTTCTTCGGGTTCAGTAAAGCTTATTGATATTTCCAGTATTGATGGCGGTTTCCTTCCCAACCTTTTAGTTTGAAACAGTGTGGTATATTAACATCTTGATGATATTATTATTCCCTATTCAAATTACATATGAGTGCGTGTGGGGAGATATCTGTGTGTGTGTGTTCGTGCATTTTTCGTTCTCTCTCAAACTCTCTCTCTCACAATTTTCTCTGTCCCTGGGTGGTTATGTCTCCCCACGTCTTTCTTGCTTTTGCTCAGTAGCTCTAGCCCATTTGACACACGTACTTTGTATTAATGATCCTTGTTCTGCCATTCATTAACCCGAAAGCGTTAAGTCGGTTCCTTGCTGTTTTTCTCCACTTCTCATGCCTTCAATATGCCTTGTGAGTGTTAAATTCTCCAAGCTTTATTTTTTCATTATTTGTCACCCAATATTCATCTCTCGCTTTCTGATTGTTAACAGCAGTTGATTTTTTTCATTACTTATTCTCTTTCAAACTTCCCCGTTTCTGACATGCTCTATAGATAGTATTCTCATTATTCATTGACAAAACCATTAATTCTGTTGCATTTTTTAACTTTGAGGATACTGAATAGTATTCCCTGTCCTGAAATTATATATATATATATATATATATATATATATATATATATATATATATATATATATATACACCACAAAATATATGTAAAAAGGACGGAAAAATTATCGTGCCCCCCCAAATGACAAAAGCAAGTTATTACAAGCTATTACAATACAAAGCAAGTTATTACAATAAAAAGGTAAAGAACTATATCCTTTTTATTTTATATTTATATTATATATATATATATATATATATATATATATATATGACTGACCCAATCGATAAAACAACATCTAGTAGATTGAAGATAGTTCTTCTAAGGACATTTTTTGCTCCAGAAAGATATGCAGTATATTAATATGATGTCTGGCTAATGTTTAGATACCTCTTGTGTTGGGCCCTTTGCAGATATATAACTGTATATAGGTGTTCAAAGTGGTAGCAGCACTTTCGACCCCTTTCAGAAGAAGAGCCAACGAGAAAAAGTGCTTTCCTGAAATTGGTAATTCAAACTCCGCCCATTTACGGTGACCTCCTGTGGCCCAAATGGTAGCGGCACATTTTGGCTAACGATTTACCTGATTGGAGAAAATGATATAGGTTCGATTCCCGTCTGGGAAACCAATTTCTTTTCTTCTTTTTTTTTTAGTAAGACTTCTCGATTTAAGCCAGTTGATATTAATTTCACTGTTCAAGAAAATAAAAAAAAAATAGTGACAGCAACCCAAACACGTCTGCCAACTATAAATAATGTCTATAGTAATAAGACATAATTTATTATCATCCAACTGCATATCTTGTAATTTCGATAATGAGGGTATTGCCGTTTTATTTTCTATTCTGTAGCCCAGTGCTTCGCAAACTTTTCTTTTTCTCTGGGCTTCATTTTCGGAATTAAAATTTGCTCGTGCCTCACTAAATTTTTTGTAATAAAAAGTACATTTAAAAATTAAAAAAAACAAAAAAACAGAGAGAAGATTTAAGGGAGATAACCGTGGATTCGAAGTCATGACATTATCATTGATAACTCTCTCCTTCAATTTGTGGAGCCTAATTACTATATTCTTAATGCTTGATATAATGCAAAAATATCACAATGATAAAAACGTATCAATAATTATTTATAATTATTTATACTGGGACGTATACATGTAAGTACAAGTAACTAATAATAATATTTTATATTTTGAAATAATTTTGAAATCATTTTCGGCATTTGAATTTTTTGAAACTGTTTCTAAATCTTTGATCGTCTTTCAATCATTCCGCCTCAACTGCTATCCTCTTCTGTCGCACCTTTTGGGCGCACTCTACCGTTTCAGAACCACTGTTGTAGCATGAACTTACAAATGCGCTTATTACTATATTATTATTATTATTATTATTATTATTTCTGCTATGGACACACTACCTACCAAGTCTGCGGAAAGACCTAAGGCAGGTCATGGTGTGTTGTTATGGCCACATTTCATGTTAATTTTTTTTTTTTTTTTTTTTTTTTATCTCCGATGAAGTTGCTAGCGTTACATAGACAAAGTTCTCCTTAGTGTGTGTGTGCTGTACTTAATAAGACAATTTTCTGTATGTCTCTTAAGCTGGGGTTTCCAGGATTCTTTCAATGTGTTGTTTTGTTCCATTTTTATAATTCCAAGTGCACCTATTACCACTGGTATTATTCTTGTTTTCAATTTCCACATTTTTTCTATTTCAATTTCCAGGTCTTTGTATTTTGATAGTTTTTCAAATTCCTTGGTTGCTATGTTACAATCCGCTGGACAAGCCATATCAATTAGTAGGCAAGTTTTTCTTTCTGGTTTTTGACAATAATGTCCGGCCTATTTGCTTCAATTTTTCTGTCTGTGTGGATGGTATAATCCCATAGAATGGTGACATCTTCTATTTCTGTAACCGGCGCTGGCCGATGTTCATACCAGTGTTTGCTTACACATTTTCCAAAGTGTTTGCACATTGTCCAGTGTAAGTATTGCCCCACTCTATCGTGACGATTTTTATATTCATTTGGGGCAAGTATAGAACATCCTGAGATTAGATGGTCTATTGTTTCTTGGTATTTGTCACAGAACCTGCATTTGGATCCACATTATTATGTATGATATTTGCCTGAAAATTCCTAGTGAAAAGACTCTGGTCTTGCGCTGCAAGAATAAAGCCTTCAGTTTCAGACTTTAATCCAGATGCTCGTAACCATCGATGAGTATTAACTTTATCAACATTGGGTTTATTTGCACGTTCTGGATATTGGCCATGCAGAGGTTTGTCTTGCCAGCGTTGTTTCATCTGTTCAAGGGCTTTATCCTTGGCTTTCTTTTTCATATCTTTTGCTGCAATAGTTGGTTCTTGGCTTCTGTTTTGATTTACTACAGAATCTACTAAATGTAAATGTTGTTTGTATTTACTGCCTTCTTTTATTATTGAATATTTTTTTCTTTCTGTTTTCATGTTGTTTCACTAATTTTATCATCCAGTCATTTGTTGTTTCCATGTAAGTTAGTAAGCCAATAGTTGTTGTCTTGTATGACAATTCTAGCTGAATAAGACCTCTTCCACCTTCTTTACGGGGTATGTATAGACGGTCTACATCAGCCTTTGGATGATGCATCTTATACTTAGAAAGAAGCTTTCTTGTTTTAGAATCCATTTGTCTGATGTCATTTAGAGTCCAGTTCAAGATGTTGAAACTATATTGGACCACTGGGATGGCAAGGTTATTAATGGCCATAATTCTGTTCTGAGAATTCAATTCAGTTTTTAATACCAGTCGTACCCTTCTATAGTACTCTTTACGCACTATTTCTTTCATTTTCTTATGGTGAATTCCTTCACTCTCATTTACACCTAGGTACTTATAAGCTTCTCCTTGTTCTAAATCTTTTATTGTTACAGCAGGGTCTAAACTAATAGAGGAAGTTTGTTGTAGCGATCCTCGTAAAACTGTAGCTTTAGCACATTTATCCAAATTGAATTTCATTCCAATGTCTTCACTGAAGCATTTTACAGTTTGCAGAAGACCTTCCAGCTCATTGTCATTCCTAGCATACAATTTTAAGTCATCCATGTAAAATAGATGGTTTATTTTCTTTTGAGCTATTTTGTAACCGCATTCTGTCTTGTTAAGTTGGCTGGTTAATGCTATAAGTGATATGCAAAATAATAAAGGAGACAAAGAGTCACCTTGAAATATTCCTCTATTGATGTTTATTTCGCCAGACTTATAGGTTCCATTTTTATGATTGAGGTAAAGTGTAGTTTTCCATATCGACATACATTGTTTGATGAAATTGATGATAACGGGTGATACCTTGTACATACTTAAAGACTTTAAGATCCAGGAATGTGGTACACTATCGAATGCTTTACGATAATCTATCCAGGCAATACTAAGGTTTTTTTTTTTTCCACGGAAGCAGTTTTCCAGGATCATCCTATTAATAAGTAATTGGTCTTTACATCCGTAGCAGCCTCGTTTGCACCCTTTTTTGTTCAAGTGGTAGTATGTCATTTCTTTCCAAGAAGAAATATGTCTGTTTTGTTAAAATAGATGTTAACAGTTTGTATGTTGTTGGAAGACATGTAATTGGTCTATAGTTTTTCGGAATATTTGTGTCACTATTTTTGGGTAGAAGAAAGGTAACTCCTTTGGTCATCCATGCAGGAATTTTAGTTGGATCGGTAACCATTTCTTGAAGTTCTTTGGCGAGTTTTTTGTGTGCTGTATTTAAATAATATAGCCAGAAGTTAGAATTTTATCTATTCCTGGAGATTTCCAGTTGTGTGCTTTTTTCAGTGCACATTTAACATCTTCTTCTGTGATTCCCGCCCATGTCTGTTCTGGTTTATTTTTCATTCGTTCTAACTCTTGCGCAATCCAATCTGCCTCTTCGTTGTGTTCTTTAGGGCAAGCCCATATTTTTCCCCAGAACTGTATAACTTCTTCCATTTTAGGGGGACTGTCACTTCAATTCTTTGTTTACCTATTTCCCTGTAAAATTTTTTTTTGCATCGGTTTGAAAGATCTTGTTCTGTCTATAGAATCTTGATCTTTTCTCGTAGCGTCTTATTCTTTGAGCCTTCAGTTGTATTGTTTGTTTTATTTTTTTCTTTAGTTGATAGGACTTCATTTTCATTCCTGATATTGTATTTTCTTTCGACTCTTCTGCCTTTTCTAGTTCTTACATTTACTCCTCTTGCTAGTTCATCGAGTACTGATAATTCACTTCTAAGGTGTTCAATTTCTTTTTCTATTTTTCTTTTCCAAGGTGGATCTTCATGTCTGTGAGACTGCCTTTTTTTTACTTTGATGTTCAGTTTATTTGTTGCTGCTATTGCTGATGCATATATTGCTTCATTGAGATTTATATGAGTGTCTTCTTCATCCAGAATCAATTTGAGTGCTGCATTATAGAGCTTAATAGTTTTGAGGTTATGCTTTGTTGGTTGTAATTTTGGGAGTTGTTCTCGTTCCTCCATTGCAATATTCTGTATCTGACTTATATGGCTCATGATTTCATCCTTGGCTTCTTGTATATTAATCTTGTTTTCTGTGAAATAATTCTGTTCGATGAATTTTGAACTCGTTTTATTACCGTCTTGTGACTGACTAAGATCATACCTTTCCAACATTTCTAAATTTTCAGCATTATCTTCACAGTGATTTGTGTGTATTTCGGTTTTTTCATTATGACCTGAGGCTTGTGTGATGTTATTACTTTTTTTTTTCCGATTCCGGTTCCTTTTCATGTTTTGTTGGTTCATCTATTCTTGTTGCAATTCTTTTTATTTCATTAATTTCAGCCTCTGTCAATCGGTTATTTCGCATGATGTCCCTTCTTACATTGGCTAGTTTATTTTGTCTATGTACTTTCTAATTGTTTGCCCAACCTTCTCTCGCCAAATGTCATATGTTTGGCGAGTGATGTTTTTCTGAGGTTTGAGTAACGCTTCATGGAATGCAGTCATAACAACTTTGTACTCCTCACGAGACCATTTTATTTTTTCTTTCCTTAAATTTACGGTTATGGATCTAGCTGGAGAATTTACAGGACCATCATTAGGATTATCCTGGTTGTGGGGACCTGAAGATTCATTCTTTGTGTAGGAGTTTGTTCCTATGGCAGATTTTTTCGACCTCAGGTAGGTTCCCTCCTGAAGGACGGGCTCCCTGTTTATCCACTGGAAGAGCCATACTGGACGTTTTGTTTCTATTTTAATTTTCATATTAATCCCACGAGTGACGCACGGGTCCAAAAGTCCACCCAAAGTTGCCCGGCACGTTGAGTAACGGTCTTTTTACAGACAGGGTTCCGAAGCCTGTAGGGGATCGTTCGCGACCTCATAACGCAGTAGCCATTCACTCCTCGGCACGATTAACACCTTGAGTTGCGGGTTGTTGTTCGGAGTTTTCCTTCTCCTAAATGGGTTGCAAGCAACAATAGACAGAGACACGATTGGAAATCAAAGAGAATGACGCTGGTTAAAAAAAAAAAAAAAAAAAAAAAAAAGTTTACATTCGTTTGTCTTTGCTGTGAAATTTAAAAATAATTTATTGGCCCATCTGTAAATTCCACGATATTCCTTCTTAGAAAGATCGCATTTTCTTTTCATAAATTCATAAAATGTAATATGTAAATGTAAATTCCGTTATTTTTTAAAGTCGTTGAAAATAGCGTTGTTTAAAAAAAAAAAAAAAAAAAAAAAAAAAAAAAGTTTACATTCGTTTGTCTTTGCTGTGAAATTTAAAAATAATTTATTGGCCCATCTGTAAATTCCACGATATTCCTTCTTAGAAAGATTGCATTTTCTTTTCATAAATTCATAAAATGTAATATGTAAATGTAAATTCCGTTATTTTTTAAAGTCGTTGAAAATAGCGTTGTTTTAAAAAAAAAAAAATGCAATCCTTCTAAGAAAGAACATCGTAGAAATTGTATTGTTTTTACCTGTAATGTTTTTTGCGGGTGGATATTGAAAACTAAGGGATATGTGAATGAGAAAAATTAAATAATTGATTAATCTATCAGTATTATTTAAAGGAGAACCAAATAAATTAAATAATAATAATACGAAGAAAAATTCATGCTTACGCTAAAATAGTAAAAATAACAAAATTTCATATGCGTTAAAAAAAAAAAAAACTTGGAAGAAACAGCCGCTCAACGAAACAAAACATCACTACACTAGAGAGTATTTATATTAAATTTTTTTTTTTTTTTTTTTTTCGCCATCACTAGTCCTAGTAACAAAAATAATTGTCATAAAAAAATTAAAAGTTTACATTCGTTTATCTTTGCTGTGAAATTTAAGAATAATTTATTGGCCCATCTGTAAATCCCGTTATTTTTCAAAGTCGTTGAAAATAGCGCTATTGAAAAAAATACGCAATCCTTCTAAGAAAGAATATCGTAGAAATTGTATTGTTTTTTACCTGTCATGTTTTTTTTTTTTGGGGGATATTGAAAACTGAGGGATATATGAATAAGAAAAATTAAATAATTGATTAATCTATCAGTATCATTTAAAGGAGAAACAAATAAATTAAATAATAATAATACGAAGGAAAATTCATGCTTACGTTAAAATAGTAAAAATAACAAAATTTCATATGCGTAAAAAAAAACGTTACGTTTGGAAGAGCTTCTTAAAACACGTCATTCTCGTTGTAATCCCAACCGCGTCTATTATTATTATTATTATTATTATTATTATTATTATTATTATTATTATTACCATATAATAATAGAAAAGTATTGCTAAACGAAGTTAAAAATATAGAACTGATAATTTCTTTGTCTTTTTTGTTTCAAATTATTTAAAATCTACGACAGTGCGTATGTAAATCCAAATAAACAAATGCATTTATCTACCTATCATGTGACTATTGCATCATATGGCCGATGGGAATTGAGTTATGATTTCCGTTGCAGGCTACGAATGGAGGCGCGTAAAGAACTCTTCAAACAATGGTGGAGAAAGTAGGGAGAAAGGAGTGGGTGCTGTTATTCTTGTACTATGCGCTTCCTCTACTTGGGCGCAGGTGACCCATGTGCAATTGGCGAGCTCAAGAAAAATCAGATGTCAAGCGTTCTTTCGAATAACCCCAAAGATATGTCGAGATGATCGCTTCCGGGAAACGAGCATCACTAAGTAAACGTTTTGCAGCATTGCCTTTAAATGTGGTCCCCAATCCTTCCTATTTACACCAAAACATTACTTTGAGCTCTGGTTAGAATTAATTTTCCTTTTCTCACCTTTAAGTAGATATACAGAGCGTCCCCAAAAATGGATACACACGTCTGAAAAGTAAAAACTTGTCTTTCGTAGTTTTATCAAACTGCAATAATAGCATTTACTATGGGTGAAAATATATAGTTCGTTATACCAATAAATATCTAAAGGTCACCATTTTGAGCAGCTCTTGTGATTGTCAAGTCCAAAGGTAACTTGTATTAAACTCGTGATGTCTGAATAAATTTAGTATTACAATATCTATACAAGTTTTTCCTTTCCTGAAGTGTGTATACATTTTAGGGTGAAAAACTTTCTCTCTCTTTCTTTCTCTCTCTCTCTCTATATATATATATATATATATATATATATATATATACAGAGAGAGAGAGAGAGAGAGAGAGGGAGAGAGAGAGAAAGAGAGGAAGAGGGAGAGAGAGGGAGAGAGAGAAAGATACAGAAACAGATACAGAGAGATGTTGAATATAACATTAATCAGCTAAGTGATAAATTTAATATTTCTATATAATATAAAATAATAAGAAAGACCAGAAAGATTTATAATCCAGTGTCCTTATCAATTATTTTTATTTAAAAAAACTGCTCGATACAAACATTAGAGAAAATATAATTTTTTTAAATATGATTTCATCGCGACACAGAAAATTTCCATGTTTTAAAACTGAAAGTAAATTTATAAATTTAATTATAAAAAATAAACTCAAAATCCATAGTCTCGTTCCATTGTCAAGCGATGTTAGGAATAACTTTCTAAGAAATATTGATATTATGAGTTGTTAAGGTTAAGAAAAATCTATTTTATTCTATGGGTGGTTGGGTTTTAATTCCCCTAGACAACTTATGTATCCAATATATGTTACTTACAAAGTCAGGTTATGTTTAGGTTGGGTGGGGAGTGCCTGCTAACAAACGTATACTTCCGTTATTCAGTGAGTCGTCTGGGTTTTCAATGACAAAAGATTAGCATTTTTATTCATCAGCTTAATTCATATAAAATGAAATAAGAAAAGATAAAGCTTGCAGGTCATTAAATGACCTATGCCCTTTGTACACGCATGAAAGATTATAGATTAAGTTTCTGAAAAATAAAAATTTACTAATTCAAAGAAATGATATAGCCTGTTTTGTATGCACTGTCAAGTATTTATCGGTAGTACTGTTTCCCCTGGGTACTATCTGCTCCATGGATTGAACTGATAATTATGATACCACCAATTTCATAAACGAATGTTTTAATCCCCCTTGTTATTGTTCCATGTGACAAATCGAAACATTTGAAACACCGTTTCCCGTACGATCACCGAAGTTAAGCAACGCCAAGCATGGTCAGTACTTAGATGGGTGACCGCTTAGGAATATCAGATGCTGTAGCTTGTGTGTATATATGTAGCATAATAGATAATGGCTCGGAATTGTTAATCGCAGAGCCGAGTACCAATTCCAATTGGGCTTCTTTATATTCACTTACGTTCAAATACCTGTGGAAAAGGTATGAATTCACCTCTTCTCTCCTAGCTATGGGTTAATTAGTAAGACATGAATCACTAGAATCATTATTATCTAAAAAAAATATAATCTAAAAATATTTTCTTACTTTAAATAATCTGTAATAGGTTGATAAACTATAAAAAAAAATCACTCAAAATCTACAGCTTTAAATCAAATGTTCTTTTGGTTTGACGTTAAACTGCATTTGACATCAAAATCTCTGATCGGGAGTTTCTGAGGAACGTGAAACCAACTCGTAATTGTTGTTGTTTCCAGGTCAACTGTGACCTGGGGGTTTTCGCACCTGTTAAGGTCCCAGCTATGGGTAAATAGTTACCCCCCAAAACTGGAGTCAAAACATTATGAAAGTATAAAAATACATTTTCATAGTAAAAAATAGCAGTAATATATATTTTTGTCAAAGAAATTACTAATGCGCTCCACTTAAATTAAATTTCGGCATTAAATGACATATAAGGAGTTGAAATGCCGCTAAACAAACAAACAACCCAATCAAATGTTCTTATTGCTCTCTCTGCTCTGTTTTGTTAACCAATCCCTGAAGGTTATACGGGTAGAAAAACACCTGAAGAAGACAGGATGACCCAACTACCGATACGTTGTGATAATGACAATAAAGATGAAGATATTCGTTTGAATGTAAATTCTGTAAATAATCCTGATATTTAGTTTATTTATCTTTATTTCATTGTTTGCTTATTTATTTGTAATTTCTTTTATTTATTTTTGTGTGTATAATGACATTATACCAATATATATCTTAACCCTAACCCTAAGCCTGTCAAGCAAACGGTATGAAAAATGTGGCACCAAAATCGAAAGACGCGTTCAAACAGCGAAAGATGCCCCAACAAAACTAAACAAAATCTATAAAAGCAAGAATATGAAAACTAAGATGAGATAACTCAATTGCTGTGTAATAATGGTCCTCGTATATGACAGTAAATGCTGTCACCATTGAAGCAACAGGAGGATGCTTAGAATATTGTTGACTGAACAGGTGAGCAACGAGAAAGTTTTACGGAAAAAGGGCGAAAGAAAAAGATACTTTTACTTAGAATAAAAAAAGAGAAACAGTTGTAATTACTGGGAAAATAACAAGGAAAGAGGACCTGGAAAATTTGTCACACATAGGACATATTGAAGACAAGAGGGGGAGCATCCCGTAGGATAAGTGATGAGCAGATATAGATGACAGAACAAATATGGTAGGTATAGTAAGGGGGAAAACCTGCTAAGAGCTAAAAATGAATAGAAATTTGTGGAGAACTATGATCTTCCATGTCCCGAAGGGATACAGCACATAAAAGAAGATTTTAAACAGCGGCATTAATAAAGATCTCAAATCCAGTACATCTAAAGAATGTTAGATAAAATCAGAACAACGTTCGCCTCTTGAATTCCATTAAGACAAAAAATGGTAAAGAATTAGCTTAGGTGCCTCGTTGGAAATCTTTTAGCGTTTCCTGGAATGTCAGAAGATTTCTTGAATATCTTGTCCATGTTGCCTTTTGCCATAACGCTACAAACATCCGCTGTTTGACTTTCTCTTTCGACTACATCCCGTTATCTTTGTCGGTCACCCTGTCAAACATGCACATCCGGTTAGAGGTAATAATAAGGTCAGATGGTGCGGGGTTACTTCCTGTACAACAGGAAACAGAATTTAAGTTGTCATTTGTGTCATTTGCGTCGAGGTTAAGGAAACCGGATACATTTGGTGATGATTAGCTCAACTCAGGTTCGTGAAGGTTGAAAAAAGAAATTGCTCATAAACAATATCTAATCAACAAGTTTTCAAATCCGATTTTTTTTGAGCGCTTCGCTGGTAAACAACGTGTATTTCCCTTCAGTTTTAATTTCAGAATGACATAAATGTTCAAATATTTCATAATCAGAAAATCATCAACACATTTTGACTGTTCTTTGCCGCCTCTTCTTTTCACCTGCAAATTATCAATCCCATGTGAAAAAAATAGATTCATTTTTATGCAGCCCAACTCTTTCTGGGACTTCCCCGTTTGTATTCCAAGTGCAGCGAAAAAGCTGCAGTATTAAGAAAAACAACATTTTTTTCTTCTTTTACCGATAATTTCAAACTAATTTCATTTTTTTCTATTTCACGGCGTCATTATGTCTAATTTTCTTATGCATGTCTTTAATTGTAATATTAGCCGCGTTCTTATAAGGAAATATTTACCGAGCAGCCTGTGCTACCGTCGATGGAAATTTATAGAATCTTTCTATTAAAACGTGGCAAGCCTCTCTTTGTTTCGCCAGTTCTAACCTTTATAGCAAGGACCCACCATGCGACTTACAGTGTAGCAAACCACCCACACCGCCTCCGTATTCCATCGGTGAGAAGTAAATTCCACTTGAACAGCTTCTTCCCACGAACCACTGCTCTCTGAAACCGACTCCCAAGGGGATGTTTCCGCGATCACTACAACCATAACCTGTTCAAGGCTAAGGTTAACCGTTATCTTCCACTCCTGTCTACACAAAATGCCTTGTAACCTCCTACCTCGAGTGACACCCTGACCTTGTAAATAGGTGAATCTTACTGTAAAAAAATAATTAAAAGATGTTTGGCTATTTGTGGGTTATCTGTCGCCACTTTTTAATTAGTGATCTTTTATAAAGTTAGATGTGATATTTAAAATGTTTTTATTTGCTTTTCAATTAATTGTTTTGTGTTTGTTTTTTTTGTTTTTTTTTCGTTTTTTTTCTTTTTCAAACTGTTAAATGAATCTTCGGAATAGTATACATTAAACATCTGTATTTGTGAAAAAGTTGGAAAATTAATTTTAAAAAGTGGGAACACATGAGCTACAATTACTTTTTCATAAAAATAAGTTCCTCAAGTCCAGTAACTGCTGCCACTCATTCCAGTATTGGTAGCGGTTTCATTCTTAACCTTTTGTTTGAAGTCGTTTGGAACGTCAACATTTGGATTATGTCATTATTTTCTCTTCGAGTTACATGTCCTATATTTTTAATTTGATGTTGCTGTTGAAGCCCTTAAATGATGTGGTTTCTATACAGTTCTTTGCGATTCTGTAGCACCAGTCCACAAGGTCTGAAGAAGAATGGTCCTCGCTAAGACCTACTGGCTTTGTTTTCTCGAAGTCCTTTTTGAGCGATTGATCTGAGAAAGCGATTGTATACGGCTGATAGTTTACATATTTCTGAACGAGTCTGGCGCCATGTATAACTATAAAAAATTTAACTCCCAACCAAATCTAAACAGCGTAAAATTTTAAAGGGAAAACATTCAAGACAGAAAAAAGGAAAAATATATAAATACAAAAATTGACAATAAGACCCATGAACAAAAATTTCCTTTAGTGCGCCTTATAAATAATTAAGACATGATAACATTTACAGATATATTGCAAAACAAAAAAAGGATTACCATCGAAAATGATGAAAAGGATTACAATTCTGAAAATGACAAAAAGAGAAAGCACATTCAAGAAGGCAGTAAAACAAATGTGCAACAACCTTTTAGAAAAAACGGAAAAAAATCTACTTTTACTTTTACTATATCTCTGGGACATAAAACAATTTTGGAAATGTCTTTTTTATATTTACATTACACTGTTTCGCGCTTCAGTGAAATCTTTGGAAAATTTTCTTTGAATTCTCTTTTCGTTCTTTGTTGTTCAAACGCAGGAGAATTTTTTCCTGTGAACTTGAAAATTCTTTAGTCTTTCTGCAGCGGGCATGTAACGCTGTGCATTCTCGCCTCAATATCTAGATGCTTTCTTCTTGGTGTTAAATGCCTTCTGCTTGCTCTCTTATTGATTTCAAAAATGCTTTCTGTGGTTATATTCTCAAAAAAAGAGGCTCACAAAAAGTTCCATCCAAGTTTTCACAAGGACTACGTCTCTCATTGGTTAAAAATTACGAAAAATACCTTTTTTGCAAATTCAAAATGAATTCTTAACAATTTTGTCGGATTTTAAGCCCTGTGCCTAAAAAAAATTACATGTGTAACAATTTTTTACATAAACCTTCTGGTTTTCTTAAAAATACACTTCTCTCAAAAGAATATGTAAAAAAAACAACCTAAACGATTAAACATTTATTTATTACACAAAGACTATGGTAATAAAAAATAAAATTTTTATATGACACCCATATGACACTCTCGATCAAACGAGACTATTTAAGAACAGGAATCGAGTTTTTAAGCTAAGATTCATACTCTACAACGTTCTCTGTTGTCCACCATAACAAAATGATTTCAGAAAAATCAAATTAATGGAAATGATGCAGCCTTTTTAGATAATGATCGAATAAAAAACTCATAGGCAACCCTTAGAGGAAACGTATAAGAGAATGGAAAACAATATTCAAGAAATGTTCAACTCAGAGAAACAATAAAACAGCTGTAAGTAACGTTAAAATCAATTCAGTAGAGAACTTAACAAAATCAGTGGATAAAACTTAAAGAATGACAAAGAACCCATATTAACATGTAAGATCAAAATAATTTATTCAGGCGCATAAGATATTTTCTGCACAAAAGATGCTGAGAATCCCAAAGACTGAGCATGTGAGTAAGGATGAAGTTTTAAGGAAAATGAAAACAAAAAGGACACTTTTACTTACAATCAAAACGAGACAGCTGAAATCTCTTGGGCACATCATGAGGAAAGGAGAATTTAATATTGAAAGGCAACACAGACAGGGGACAGCAGCGAAAAGACTACATTTTCTAAGAGTTACAAAAGAAGGAAATTGTTGAAAGCCATGATCATTAAGGGACACGGCATATAGAAAGTAGAAGAGGTCATGATATATTGTGCTCATCCAGCTTATATTGCTGAAGTTTATATCAGTTAAAAGTATTGTGCTTTCATACGGCAGCTTCTTGAATTTTTCTTTAAAATTTTCATCATATGTAACGACGCGATATTTAAAATAAATAAAATTGGCACAACGGAAAAATACAAACAATCATAATACTATCGGCTAAAACATCTTTGAATATGGCTTACGAAATCGGAAAGCATTCAAACATCGGATTATTTAATTCATATTCAAATTTTCACGGTAAACGAGAAAATGATTTGAAATATAGAAAGAATGAACAAAAAGTTCTAGACTTTCGTTTCTCTTTAATCAAACTTATACATAAAACGTTCCGGCAAACTTGGATTATCAAAAGAAAAGCTTTCCCTTTGACATCGCTAATATTTTAACTACTTTCACTCCTCGGCAATGTTTATTGTTTTAAAAAGCGATGATTGGAATAGTAATAAGACCTAAACATATGATGAAAATCAATTTATATATTTTTGTTCTTGAGAATTTACAACAAAAAATATTAAACGCTGCATTTATTAGATTGTTTATTTACAAGAATAATTTTATATTTACAACATTCTAAAAACTAATAAATTAAAACTAACGCAATGCATTATTTATCATTTACCAATTTATAAAGAAAAACTATGAAAACAATTTTATTCATAAATTTATAGAGATTATATATATATATATATATATATATATATATATAATACATTAATATATTGCATCATCATACGTTTATTAGATTTCGGGAAGTAGGCCAGTCCAAGAATCTATCAACACCCACCTCACATCAAAAAAATATAGATCTGTGTGAGAGGGCATCATATTGCTTGTGAAATAACAAATGCTTTTTTTTTATCAAGTCTATATACAGCCATATTTATCTTTATCCACTCTCATTTTGCCTAAGTGCCAAATGTTATTTGGGGCCGACCAACTCTTTTCTACCGCTGTCCCTACCGACCAAGTTTGTCTTGGAAGACGCACCATATCTTGCAGACGCACAGCAGATGAAAGTTCTTTTGATGATATTTCTCTTGGAATTCATCCTGGGCGTTAGGCCAGACGGGCCTCCAGCTAACCACGCTTCGTTTCAGCCAACCTTTAGTCGTATCAGTGATAGAGATTAGCTGGTATGCTTGTTTGCGGTGGAACTGATTCTAAGCGTGCAGTTTATAGAAGGTGTTTGCAAAAGTTTCCATCGAAATTTTATATTGTCTATAATTTTCAAAAGAAAAGGACACCGAGAAATTTTGCACACACCAAAATATTGTGAACAATCTCGAAGAATTACAGTTAAGATCTAAAATTACACTGGATAATGTTCATGCTATTTGCTTTTTTACGCTATTGTTTACCCGGTACAAGGCAGAAGAGCCACTCAAGGTAGAGGATTACCGAATAAGGTTGTATTACGGACTTAGGAATTCTACATTATGAGAAGATGTAGTATAGATAACTGTTTACTCTAGACTTAACTGTTTACTCTAGAAGAGATTTAAACAGTAGTGGAAGCATCCACTCGGGAGTCTGTTCCACAAAGTAGCGTCTCTTAGAAAGAATCGGTCCGAACGAAAATTCCTTCTTACCAATAAAATATGAAGGAATGAAGATTGTTCGCTTCTGGGTAAATGGCATGGCGAGTCATATCTATATTTGAAATGGTGGAATTAGGGAATATAACTTATCAGAAAATTTTTCAAAGAAATAGCGAGAGGTTTTCAACGTTTCGTCTATGGGAAATGGATTGTAGGGTGGGAAGCAATTCGTCGCTTACAAGGCCGCGTGAGCAATTTTGAACTCTGTCGAGGCAGGAAAAGAGACAATGGGGACAGCTCTAGACCAGATATGGCAGCAAGACTCTAATGTAAAGTTAATGCATAGAAAAGGGAGTCAGAGTAAGGAGGCGACCATTTTTCCAGCGTTTACATGAGACCAAAGAACAGGAAATTTCAGCCAGAAAGATCTTTTGCGCCGAGTAAGGAAAGAGCTAAAGATTGAAAATGCCAACATCAAGCAAGTAGGTAAATTTAAATATTTATGAATTGTTTGAACAGAAGATGGGAAATATTACAATGAAATACGAAGATAAGCGAAAAATGACTCCCAAGAGGCAAACAACGTATGAAGAAACAGAAAATTGTCATTAGAAACAAATAAAAGAGTGTTCAGGTGTAAAGTAAAAACTGTCCGTGTATAGTTGGTTTACTGTATCGTTCTAGATATTTTTTTTTTATTGCTTTAAAAGTCTCCGATTTATCCGTGGATTGAATATTGCTGTCACATCTGATCTGGTGCTTCTGAGATGTATTTAGAGATTCTTGATCAAATACAAAAAAGAATCTACAATTTGCCGCTTCTTGTTTTCCAGTTATCATTGATCTTCAAAATTTTAAATGAAATGTCAATCGTCATTTTCTTCTATTGGCCTCTCCCCTTCTTCTATTGGCCCCTCCTCCTCTTCTATTGGCCTCTCCCTTTAATAATGGTTTTCTCATATTCTTTCCCTCACAGTAACCACTTATGCCTTAGTGGCTTTTTCGCCTTACTTGGGGTGAAACAATTAAAAAGAAATATGGCAGTGAATGCTGAACAATTTCCTGACAGTTAAAGATGGGGCAACAGATATATGTTTCTACAGAAGGATGATGAGAATACTGAACACTTGAGTAACGAAGAAATTCCAAAGGAAATGAAAACAAAAAGAATGCTTATACTTGAAACCAGAATGAAATAGTAGAAATTTCTAGGACACATAATGAGGAAATAGAGTTTGGAGAATTTGACACTCACAGGACATATCAAAGGTAAAAGACAGAGAAAGACAGCAAATTACCTACATAACAAGGTTGCGTAAATGGAGGTCAGAACAGAGTTTCGGATTGATAGCAAAAGGCAAACCTAACTAAGAACTACAAATAATATGACGTTACGATACCCACGATTACCTACGTCTTGAAGCTTGCCTTAAAAATAAGTGTACAATGATATTGCTTTCGATTTCGGATTAAAAATCGCCTACTGATATCAATGGGATTAATTAAACTCGACATTATTCAGACATACAGCAAAAACCGAACTCGCTCGTTAGCGGGATAACAATGTAATTATCAGTTGCCCTATGGTTAGATAAACACGTGGATTTCTATTTAATGAAGCATCTTTTTTATTTTAACAAAAGCTTGTTTCTTGATTAGCATTGTTTCTCTGATTCCTTCAACCCTGTACTTCTGATATCTCAGCCTGAAATCTGAAATTTTATTCGGTACTTATTATTTTTTCCTGTACCAATAAAAATAGATAGACTTCGGTCCGGTTCACACTTCTCGTCGGTCTTTTTAACAGGATTGGACGTTCATCTTTTGTTTCTAGTTTAAGATTAGCTTTCCAGTTTTTTTCTAAAATCTACTTCCATTCTATACTTCTAACGTTTCTGTCTAAACTCTGAAATTTTAATCACTAATTAAATATTGACCTCATCGAGTTTAGAATTAGCTGTTATCTTTCTTGCATAACCCCAAGAACTTCACAACTTGGCCGTGCTTACGCTAATACAACGCCACACAGTAATCCTCTACCTTGAGTGGCCCTTGAGTCTTGTATTGAGCGAACAATTCGTTGATGCTATGATTTACTTGAAAGCAATGAACAAAAGGCGACTGCATCGACATAAAATTCACCAGGAATATTGTTTAAAAACTGTTTATTTTCATGTATAGAATGTAAGTAAACTGCACGGTCGAGTGGTTAAGATCTCAAAATCGATTGTCTTCTGTTATTGCGATATTTCAGGTGCGTTTCTTTTCTTGAATTACAGATGTAGACGGGTCGATTACGAAAATAAAAAAAAATGTTATTAATAGCGGAGAAGAAGAAAAGTAGAAGAAGAAAAGTAGAAGAAGAAAAGGAAGAAGAAGACGACAAAGAAGAATCAGAAGAAGTAGAAGAAAAGCAAAAGAAGAAGAAAAGCAGAAGCACCAGAAGAAGTGGAAGAAGAAGAAAAGTAGAAGAAGGAGAAGAAGAAGGAGAAGAAGAAGAAGAATTAATGCCAGCTGTATTCCCAGATGGTCAGTAAAAAAAAACAACACATCCCTTTCATTCGACGAGTCTCGTTAATTAACGAAACATAATTACAACATAGTAAAATTAGTTTCATAATTTTCAACCTGCTGTAGGTCCCGGTTAAGATTGTATATTGGCGAAAGATTTCGGGAGCATCTACAGTTGTGAACAATATTCAAATAATATCACCAAATTGTATTTTCACTAGGAATGTTCTTCGTGTTAATAGATTAAAGAGAAGGAAATTTATAATTCAAATGTAACTCCCATTAATAATTCATTTGGGCTTATTAATACAATCCTGTGTTATTGCTAATATAAGACTACACCTTTAAGAGAGATAAGGAATCCACAATAGGTATCATATAATGCTTACAAATTCAAATTTAAACAACCAATATTTAACTATTCTCGAATCAAGTGAATGCTTATCTACTCAAATATAAAGTACCAATATTTACCTATCCCAGTACCAAGTAAATGTTTATAGTCTTAAATATAAATGACGAATATTTATCTAGTCCAGAAACAAGTAAATCCTTATAGACTCTCATATAAGTAGTAGACATATGTTTATATTGCGAGATAGATGTAGCACCCTGCTTGGTCAAAATGTTGTCCTTTGGTAGTGAGACTATAGTGAACTATCCTGGGAGTAGGCCTGGTATATGGAGGCTGTGCGCTGTCCAGACTACATAGCCCCCCCCCACACACACACACTCACACACGCTTGGCCGTACCAACAAAATCCAAAGGAATACAGCGCATATAGGTACCTCCAAAAATTTATATACCTAAGGTTTAAATGTATTTTTTATAAAGGAAAAATCATTTTTGAAGCTTTCCCCGCCCCCAGCTTCAATGGAAAGATAAAGGATTATTTTTTTTAATTCCAGAAAAAAATACTGTGATGTATTTCAAGTAGAAATTTGAATGAATTTTAAACGGATATTTTTAACTTTTTTAGAGAAATGTAAACAAAACTTATTTTTCAGTTTTAAAAATCCCGCTTAAATAAAATATACATTTCTGTAAACGTAACTTTCATAAAAATAGCAAATTTAACGTTAAATTAATCTCTTCTGAAACAAATATTACTTACTTATAGCATCAAATTTTCTGGACATACAGTTCTTGACCTTAGGTGTTTTGTTATTCTCACGTATCCATCGATAATTTGATGGCCGAAGGTGTTAACAGGTTTAGTATGGTGTACCAGAATTGACATAAATTTAGAATCCTAAGTAAGAACGGTTTGTCTGTTTTTTTGTTTGTTTCTTATAATAATTTAAAATACTATAAAAATTTCTTACATTATTGAGTTACCTCTATAATGGTATTTCATTATTTAATAGCTAAGATAATGATAAATAATTTCATTAATTATTAATATTGCATTAAGTTACTACATTTTTAATTTAATAACTGAGATAATTAAGAAAATTATTATCATATTAATAATTAAATTATCTCACTCAGTTATTAATTGTTTAATTGATAAATGAGATAATTTTATTATCTCAATTTAATTTTTAATTTAATAACTGAGAGTGAGATAATTTAATAACTATCTTATTCTCAATTATTAACTTTTTAAATCGATAACCGAGATAATATAATAATTTTAATTATATTATCTCAGTTATTAAATGAACTCACTCTCAGTTATTAAATTTTTAACTAACTGAGACAATATATTTTATTCTTTATTATTAATTGCTATACTTTGATGTTTATGAATTGTTAAAGTTATTTAATTAACACGCAAAAAAGACATTTTAAAGAAAATTAAAAACAAATTATTTTTCTTAACTAAGTAAAAAAATTAATATATTAAACAAATTATTCATGACACACTATGAAAAGTATGCACACTATATAAAGTAAGATGAATACATAACAAAATTAAAAATATTTAATGAAATATGAACAAAAACTTTAGAAATCATCGTTTCAAGATTTAAAAAGAAGCCTGTTGAAACGTAGGGACTATGAAACACAGAAGTGAAATGAAAGTATTGCCCTCAGCCTAAAACCTTTATGTCAAGGAGCTTTCTCTAAGGGGGAACAGGCCTTGGAACACGTGACCTTTTAACCATAATATCACTTACGATACACCATACCCCCCCCTAAAAAAAAAACAAAATATAACATTTTGACGCATAAAAAAATATCTTTAATTACGGTAAAATGTTTTGGGAGTCTGATTTGAATTAAGATTAAAATTTGGGCTTAGTAAATATATTCTTCAATTAATAACTTAATAACCTACCTCCTACTCTGTTCGGAACAATTTAAAAACATTTTTAAACTTAAAGAAAAGTGAAAAGAATTCTTGAAAAAATTAAAACAATTCTTGTAAAAATTAATTATTCATCGAACTTTTTTTTTTCTTCCTTAATGTATATTATTTATAAAAGCAAATAAAACCCTATCTAATTAGATAATTAGATAGTTTTATTGCAGTTTTTATTTTACGATTTGGGGCAGATTTTTAAAAAGTTGAGAGTACTTATGAAAAAAATTAACGATTTACTTTCTCGAAGGAATTCTGCTTATAAGTAATGTAAAACAATTTTCGTACTCTTTGAAATTCTGGAAAATTTCATGACATAAATCTACGAATATGTAAATATATGTATAAAAAATGTAAAAAAAAATATTTTTACCAAGATTTTCTAAAAATAAAAATTTCAAAAATAAATTCGTTCATTTTTTAATAAGTCCTGAAAGTTTCATTAAAATCAGACAATTATTTGATTTTGTCAAGAATTTCAAAATTAATGTTTTTCACTGGAAACTGTTAAACTAAAAATGTCCATTACCACACGTCTTACAAAGTTAACAACCCCCCCCAAAAAAACGAGATTTTTTACCCAAATTTAGAACGTGTTAGAAAGGAAGAATTCATTTTTTTTAAATAATTAAATTAAATTACTTTGTTCTTTCCTCTTAATAATAACATAAATATTTTGACGTTAAAACTTTGTATTTATTAAGTTTAGGTCCTTTTATCATCATGCTTTACTGTTTTTTTAGTGAATTATTGGAGGTACCTAGTGTATTACATTTGGAACCGGTTTGTCTGTAGGAGTTGTCAGTGTTGATGGCCAAGCGCCTTCCTGAACTGTCGGGCTCCATTTACCCGTAGAAGCTGGTTATGAGGCGCCAGTTGTTCGCCTAAGCCCATTCACCGGCTTGAAGTTGAACTTGGTCATCAGAGGCTATTTGAGACGGATGACACGCAAGCATCTTATAGATAATGTGAGCTTACCCCGAATATCACAATTGGCTATGACAACCTTTAGAACATGCATAATGTATGTATATAAACATTATATGCATTACGTATTTTAGAAACGCCCTCTCAAATTAACAGTCTTTTAAATAAATAAAAGTAGGTACCTCCACGAGATCGCTAAAAAAAGAGCATAGCATGATGAAAAAGACGCCAAACTTGACGAAAACAAAATTTTATCGTCTAAATGTTTATGTTATTATTAAGAGGAAAGATCAAAGTATTTTTGGGATATTTTTTTTACATTTTTTAATCGTTCCTAGCACGTCCAAAATTTTCGTTAAAAATCTTTTTTTTTTTTTTTGAGTCAGCAAAATTGATCATTTTTTCCATTTTATAAAAGAACTGGAAATCTCAATTTGAAATTCTTTTAAATATCAATTATCATTTTTTCAAAACTTATTTTAAGAAAATCAGAAATTATAATGTTTATTTAAAATATTTTGAACCAAGCTTAACTTAGCTTCTGCGCCGAAATGTTGTAATTTGAAAATAAAACAAAGCAGGTCATAAACTTTCGCGTCACTTGACAGGTGATGAATGACATATTGACGGATTCCGTGAGGCTAATTTGTTTACGGAAGGAGAAAAGTGAAATAATTTACATTTAAGTGAACAAATTATTTACCTCGTTATTTTTAAGGAAAACTTTCAGTGCTCTAATTTTTTTTTTTTGTACTTAGCTTTCACCTTTACGTTTACCATGCTTTATGGAAAATATATTATAAAGAAATTAAAATAAGACTGTTAAGAGTGAGATTAAATTTCATATTTCATAAGAAAGGTATCTAATTAATTTATTTAATTTAACCTTTCTTATGAAATTTTATCAGAGGTGTACATAAAATACTATAATTTTATGTATATTTATTACATTTTACTGTGTTATTTGTATTTCCATTCATTTATTATTAATTTTATATTTCAATTATGGAAAAATGTCATAACTGAGATTAATATAAAAATAAGATCATATAAATTTCATAAGATGATACTGATACTTGTAGGTACCCTTCTCAGTTGAAATTGAAAAATCAAATTAACTTCTCCACATGTGTTTCGCAAAAGTAAAAGCCTTAACAGCGGAGAACAATACTTAACTTAAATAACGTAACTTAATTGTATTCTGGTTGGTCTTCCGTATTTTATAATTATAGCCCGATATAAAAACAAAATTACATTTCTTAATTACTGCGGATCTTCTTACAACGCGCTAAAAAAAGATCTATCTCATAAGGACACTTAGGAAACCCGATGAGGCTTTTAACTAATTTTATATTTTAACAACTTAAATGTAAAAATCTATTATAATTAAGAAATAACAAATAATTGTATTAAAAATTCATTTTTCATCGAAAATTTTTTTTGCTTTCAGAAAATATTGTCCACATTCATAAAACAACTAAAAGCAAATAAAAGCATTTGAAATTAAATAATATCTTTGTTTTATTGAGTTTTGTATATGTTACAATTCAGAGCTGATTTTCAGGTAGTGGGGTCCAATTTAAAAATAAAAAAAAACATGATTTGCATTCCTCAAAGCCTTGTGCTTTTAACTATTGTAATCACTAAATACGATGCGATCGAATTTCTAGCGTTTTCATAAAATTAATTATGGGGGGGGGTAATAAATATAAAAAAATATTTCTGCCGTAACTTTAATAAAAAAAAAAACAAACATATTTATAATAATTTCGATCATCTGTGAATAGTTCCTGACAATTATTTTTATTTTTGCAAGATTTTCCAAATTAATGTGTGTTATACCAAAAAAACGTGCTAAAAATTGTCTATGTTATTTTAATAGTTCCGGTGATACAAAGAGAAACAAGGTTTTTTTAATCAAAATTTAGAATGTTCTAAAAAGAAGGAAAAATTAAAAAAAATAATTAAAATAAACTTTGATCTTTCCTCTTAATAATAACATAAGCATTTAGACGATAAAATAATGGTTGGTGTCTTTTTCATCAAGCTATGCTCTTTTTTAGCGATTTCGTGGAGGTACCTATAAGGTTAAGTAAACAAAACCAGTAGAAAACAAGAGAAATGATGAAATAGTCGTACATAAATAAACACAAATATCGAACAGTTTATTAATTTTAGAAAACGATAACAGAAAGAAAATATAAATCGGGATGTAATTCTAAAATACTCGGAGACTATGAAGTCATTAAACAAGAAAATAATTTATACTTCTTTTTTGACAATACTAATACCTAAGCTATCAATTGATAAACAATGAGCAAGAGTAGAAAATACAAAGTTGATATAAGCAAAAACAGAAAGTAAAAATAAGAAAATTATCTTCAGATTAGTTGTACAAAAAGAAATAAATACTAAGACAGAAAAATCCGGTAACTGAAAAAAATTGAAAAAAAAATAATAAAAATACATATATAACTTCAAATAAATATAATAATCATAATATAAATAATGAATGAAAGAAAAGAAATAATTGAAAATTATATTAAATTATTATTTTACGTTTAAGTAATATTTACGTGTTTCAATTAAATTTAAATTCCATTAATTTTTTGAGCTTCAACAAAACACGTCATCTTTCCTTGAGTTCAGAACACCACAATCAAATATAAATGACAAATATTTACCTCTTCCCGTAGTTAATATTTTTAGACTCAAATATAATATTTTAAAATGATTTTGATACTAAACTACCCAACAAGTGTTTTCAACAAACCCAAACCAACTTAATACGAACAAAAATGCTACCTAATTGTGCAGATACTTTTTTGTTCATTATTAAAGGAAGACATTTGGATCGTTTTATTGTCATATTTTGTTATTACCCTGTGATAACATAGATAGGATTTACTTAAGCAATCTATAAAAACTTCACACATATAATACAGCAAATAATGGTAATATGTAAATCCTGAAATAATAATCTCATTTATTCTTTAGTCTCAACTGCATTCAAAGATACTGTACTTAAGCAAGATTTTGGTGCTTCTCATCAATCCCCACTGTCTTTATCGCTATCACACAGCTACAATTTACTCATTTTTACACTAATAAACTAATGGCAGGAGGAAAACTTATGGAAAACAGATTAACTGCTGAAATTTATTAAAACTATTGGGATAGTTTGATTACGTTCCTACAAAGCCGCCAGCAATATTCTTTTCTGTCTCCAGTGAGATGTTTAATCGAAATAGGAATTATAATGGTAAATGTAATTCATGTTCGTAAAATTAAAAATAAAATGTAGTGGGGAGGTGTTTTTTGAGAAGAGAGGGAGCACAGGGGCTCAAACGTGAAATTTGACATCACTAACCTGAATGGATGGAAGACATTAAAAACTGGATGTTGGCTTGTCTTCTATCCGAAAACTTTGTAGGACTTCCTGTCACGCCTGTATCTTATCAACGGAACTGGGCAGCTTCTTGGAATTAATCAAACAATCGTGTTGATAAGGCGGGAATTGACAGAGGCAATGGAAGGTGAAGTTAGAAAAGAAAAAATGAAAATGAAACAGCGAAAAAGAGAGAAAAACAGGGAGAGGATGGAAAGAAGGGAAAAAGAAAGGTTAAAGTGGAAAGCTGAACGAAGAAGAAGAAGAAGAAGAAGAAGAAGAAGAAGAAGAAGAAGAAGAAGACATGACTAAATGCGAAAAAGGGAAAGAAAATCAGGAGAAAAGTGAGATATTTTTAGAAATTTCTTTTGCGAAGGAAGCAAGATATTCGGCCACCCACTGAGAATCTAACTGCCTACAGAAACAACGAGGCGAACTTTGTCATCATCGACTGCAGTTTCACAATATAGAAGTCATATGCAAACACTTCTATATAACACGCAACACCACATAACACGTACCTCGATCCTATAATTTAGATTCAATCATCAGACAGATTGCATTGCGAATATGGGTGTTTGGGTAATCAGCTTGTACCAGTAACCTCTATCTCAAGCCTAACCTAAACATTGGAATATCAGACACAGAGGGAATCTCAATTATTTTTAAATTGTTAAGTCCATTTTATATGGCGGCGATTACGGTGTCTAGATAGATAGATAGATAGATAGATAGATAGATAGATAGATAGATAGATAGATAGATAGCTTATCCATGCCTAACTTCCCTCCAAAAACTGAATCACTGTTGAGTGATATGATATAACCCCTTCCATGGTTTCTGCTATCATCTCTAACCTTTGTCCCCACAAAGCATGTGGTCCAAATGGTATCCCTGTAATAACCATCTTTTAACTGAATCAGTTTTTTCGATCAAATCGTCTGAACGTTCACTCGTCTATAACCTTTCGTACTAACGCAGGTGTCCCCCCCCCACCTAGGGAGCCATCCTTGGTCCTATTCTATTTTTAATCTTCATTAATGTCCTTCCTGATGACATCAGTCCTCAATTTGATATCTATACTGACGACACAATAATTTACTCTTGTCTCGATAGTAAGGCTTATCAGTCTGACAAGGTCAAAATGGCAGCCAATGTCCAAAATGACCGCAAGTCCCTCATTAACTGGAGGCAAAAGATGGCTTCTCAATGTTAACGCCTCCAAAACTGAACTTCTCTCCATTAATCATCTGAAAGATCCCTTGATGCCTTCCATCAGTATGGCTGATGCTTACTTCCAGGAAAGTGACTTGTGCGCCTTCTAGGGCACACATTCTCTGCTAATATGAAGTGGAAAGAATATATTGAATCTATTGCTAGGTCAGCTGCTAAGAAAGTCGGTTCACTATGTCGGGCAAGACAATTTTTCTCTCCAGAATCTATCTTACATATCTCTAAGTCTATGCTTTTACATATTGCTGTCAGATATGGTCCAAAGAAGAATCTGCAGTATTACTAGTCCTGGTCCGGCGGCTCAGCTCCAGTCATTTTCTCACCGCCTTAAGGTTGCCTCTCTATGTCGTTTCTATAAATATTTTCATGGTAATTGTTCGCTATGATACCTAGACTTTATGAATTTAAGCACAGTACTAGAATGGCATCCAGATCTCATCGATTTACAGTTGCGCTGGCTAGATGTATCCGTAAGTTCTATGTTAATAGTTCCTTCTCTCGCACTTCTCGCTTGAGGAATCCATTCCGGTTCCATGCTTTCCATCCACCTTTAATCAACAAAAATTTAAATGCAATATCAATCGCTATCACCTGTGCACCTGATTACTATCTTCTCTTTCTGCTCATTATTAATGTTTCTGTTCCTAATTCTTTCACACCATGTAACTTCTTGTGTTTTAGTACCATTACTACCTTGCTTTGGGTGATACCGATTAAAATAAAGATAGATAATGAACAAACTGAGATAGATAGATAGATAGATAGATAGATAGATAGATAGATAGATAGATAGATAGATAGATAGATAGATAGATAGATGTGGCTGCTTGGTCACTAACGAAGGTTGAAGAAGCGACCGAAAATTTTGTGATTCTTTGAATATTAGTTTAACTTCGTTAGCTAAATAAAGAAATATACAAAATAAACATGTTTGTCATCCAATTCACACACACACACACACGCTTATTATTTTTATTAGCATTTCAAATTTGACATTTAATGAATATTCATTGTAATTTACTGAATTCACTATAAACTACATGGAAAAAACCCAAACTATTTTCCTGTTTCAGGAACACGGCAATTGTGTTATTTTTTGATGTGGTGTATCGATGTTTTAGATGAAGATTAATGATGTTGAAACTCTATTGCACCACAGGGGCAGCCAAAGTGTTTATAGCTGATATTCTGTTTTGTGAATTCAACTTGATATTCAACACCAAACACACAAATATGTTGTATTCTTTTCTTACTTCCTCCTTCATTTTGGTATCCTGTGTTCCATCTCCTTCGCTGACTCCTAGTTATTTCTAGCTTTCACCTTGTTCCCATTCCCTAATCATTGTGACCAAATCTAGATCTATTAAGCGTGTTCCTGTAATTTTCCCTTTCTTGAATGTTACTTTGCACATTTATCAAATCCGAAATCTATACCTATGACATCACTGAAACATTTTACAGTATTGAAGATACCTTTCAACTCACTGTCGTCTTTTACAAAGAGTTTGATATCGTCCATGTAGAATAGGTGATAAAACACTTACTTTTTTTTATTTTGTATCCATAGTTATCACTGTTTAGTTCATGCGAAAGAAACATTAAGGACAGACAGAACAGAAGGGGCGGCAGGGGGTCTCCTTGAATGATTCCTCGTCGGATAATCAAATAATTGGAAGTGGCAGTATTTTTGGTTTGATTTAGGTATAATGTGGTTATCCACAGTTTCATGCTATATTTAAGGGAATTTAATATCTCCGGGGAGACTGTGTACATTTCAAAAGCCTTAAGAATCCCAGAATATGATACACTATCAAAAGCTTTACGGTAATCTAACCAAACTTTCCTGAGATTTCTACATTTTCTACTGCAGTTTTCCAGGAACATTTTATTTATTAGTAGTTGATCATTGTAACCATATGAACCACATCGACATCCCTTCTTTTCCAGGGGAAGAATGTTATTTTTATTGAGATTATTATTATTATTATTATCATCATCATCATCATCATTATATTTCAATTTCTGCTGTGGTTACACTACCTACCAATGTCTACGGGAAGACCTAAGGCAGGTAGTGGTGTGTTGTTATGGCTACATTTCTTGATTTGTTTTTCTACCGCCCCCCATAACATCACTAGCGTTACATGGACAAAGTTCTTCTTAGTGTGTGGGCTGTACTTATCAAGACAATTTTTTTGCATTTCTCAAGCTAGGCGATTCTTCGAAATCCAAACTTTTCGACTATCGGGTATATATAAACGATGCGTTGTTGAATAGATGTCAGTTCAATGGAGAAGAGAATGAAAAAAATGTTAATATTTGGTTATTTCGTTAAAGTTTGGGAAGTAGGTAGGACCGGGAATATTTAGATTCATTGACGGAAAATTGTTGGTATTTAAATGTGTCCAAATTTATCTGAACGAAACAGGAAAATATCTGTGTTTATAGAAACATGTAGACAAAGATGGAAATGATGTAATTCTTTTATATCTTGGCTTCCATTATTAAAGATGTTTCAAATTTTTTACAGAATGTTTCCAATCCTATAAAACAAGTTTTATAACAAACAGAATAATGAAACTGTTATCAAAATGAAGTAAAGTTATTTCCCTTCAAAATTTCGAGGGCTGATTGATAAATAAGTTCCCCGGTCTAATAAAACAAGTTCTAGACCAGGTAGAATAATGTAAGTAGTATCGAAACAAAGGAAACTTATTTCTCTTCAAAATTACCAGAGTTTGTTGATAAGTGATATATGCAATCCTATAAAAAAGTTTTGAACCGGATTATAATGGTAATATTAGCCATTTCCTTATAAGGAAACATTCAGCATTCATTGGCTGAGCAGTCAATCCTACTGTCGGTTAAAATTTATAAAATCATCCTAATAATACATTTTTTTAAAGGAAATAGGTTTCGCGGTATATTAACTATTATCGCACTTTCCACTATTGATGGTTTTTTTTCAGTTAATAAAGTTCTTGAGTATAGTAGTTTTTGTTGAAAGAGATTTTTCCGCTATTTCCCATGGGAGGAACGAGAAATTCTAGCGTGAAAATGCTAGGACAGGCCTCGTCTTTTGCAGCAAGGGTTGTGTGTAGTTTTCCTTAGGTAAGTGTCTCGAAGGGATATTTCTCAGTTTGTTCCCACGGAAGTAACGAGTCAAGCTGCCAAGTCAGGCGTCGTCTTCTGAAGCGAGGGTTGTGTGTAGCTGGGCTTGAAGGTAGAGACGGCTGAAAATGGAAAAGAGCTGGGCGTGACGTAGAGGCCCCTGAAAAGGAAGAGTGGAAAAGCGGCCGAATTGGGCTCGGTCAAGGTTTTTTATAACCTCTGAAAAGTGAGTTTGATCCTCACTGGCTGTCCCATAATTTCGGACTTGTGCTACACATAAGCTATGCTTAGAAAATCATCTTCTGTTCTGCCTCGTCCCAAAGAGCATCTTTTTCTCAACTCTACCAATTGTTACCTGGGCATTCTATGCGTCTTTTTTTTTTTTTTTTTTTTTTTTTTTTAAGATAGAGCGAGACTCGTCTCCCGTCGAAAATTAACAGAATTTTTCGACAAAATTTTATCTTTTCATGCCACAAATTTCCAGAACCAATTACTCAAGTACTTATACGCAACTCAGACATCGTGTTCCGAACTACTGTTTACGGACGCACTTCCAACAATAAAAATGATCGGATTCTTCCTCTAACCGAGCTCAAATAGATCAATGGAAAAATAACTGGCTTGCAACTGTCAATACCTCAAAAACGAAGTTTGTGGCGTTCCTTCATCAACAATAGGATGCTGAATTTTCTCCGGTCAAGATCAACGTTTACACTGTCAATGCTATTCACAATGGTACTCTCAATGATACTCTCAGTGGTAATCTCAATGACACTCCATACGTTGAACGCGCCTATTGCAATTCAGTATATATATATATATATATATATATATATATATATATATATATATATTCAAATTGTTGTGTTGTCTGTGCCCAATGTTTGTCCAATAACACTGATCGATTTTCCTTCTTTTCTCACCTTCAAAATGCTTTGCTTTTCTCCTATAGGCAGCTTTCTCGTTTTCATGTTGGTTTGTCCTTTTTAATAAGAAATACAGTCTTTGCAGGTGAAACCCAAGATTAAAAACAAGAGTAGTCATTCAGAGTTATTTAATGTTTAAACAATCAATCTAAAAGGAAACACCTATCAGTCACGTGTTCCAGGAGTTTTGCTCACTTAAAAATAGGGTGGCTTCAAACAAAAGGTGTTATGTCCTATGTGCAATGTCCATCTAAATGTCAATAGCAGGAAATAAAAACTGAAATTCTGAACTCTTGACTCATATTCATCTTTTCAACTTGAAATAAAATGTCTTCAGTGGAAAACAACAAAAAAGGGTAATTGGGCTTGCTGTTTCAGTACATTTGGAGGAACTATATATATATATATATATATATATATATATATATATATATATATATATATATATATATACAGGTAAGATGAGAACGAATAGAGTACAATTCTAACGTTCGTAACACTTAATTTAAAAAAGGGCTCAATACAAAGTAGAGCAATATTCTTTATTTTACGATATTACATCGAAAAACATGTCAAAATCGCTACACAATTGCAGTCGTGTTTCGATGCGTATCAACAATTTTTACAATCGCCTGATGAGATGCATTCATACGCATCGAAACACGACTGCAATTGTGTAGCGATTTTGACAAGTTTTTCAATGTGATATCCTAAAATAAAGTATCTATATATATATATATATATATGTGTGTGTGTGTGTGTGTGCGCGCGCGCGTGTGTGTGTGTGTGTGTGTGTGTGTGCCTGTTTGTGTGTGTGTGCCTGTTTGTGTATGTGTGTGTGCGCAGACCATATTTTATATAAAGAACAGAGAAAGCTGAAATTTCTGGGGCACAAAATGAATAATGACAGAATGGATAATTTAGCGTTCACAAAGGCAAATAGAAGAAGCAGGGTGAGACAGTGATATATTTAATAATATATTTAAGGAACTTGATGGAATATATGGCAAAGCAATGACAAATGTTTATAGTAACTTAAATCATCAAAAGAGATAAAGTTGTGGCGTGCCATAAAAGGAGATGGTATATAAAAGAAGTCGCGAATAATGTTTTACGCAGTAAACTCACAAGGGCAAAAAGTGGTTTATTATTTTCTACAGAATTCAACCATATTGTTTGATTAAAGCTTGCAGTATAAAATATAATTGCCATTTTTTAATCGCTTTCCTTATTATAAATTTACTTTTTTGTTTTTCATCCCATCGCTTAGGTTGTTTTGAATTCTACGACCGTTAATTAAATAGCATGAAACGTAAATGAAGATGTAGCTTCTGTCTTGAAATAGACAGCATTTTATCTATTAGATCACAGAGACCTATTATCAAACATGGTTTTATCATTGACTCTTTCCTGGAAGTTAAAGCGTGTCTGGCAACAATTTGACGGCAAGAGAAAAAGGATCGCTGCAAATGTCTAAACTCAGACGTCTTCGCCATGGCATGAAGGCAAAGAAAGATGGCAGCTCCCATTTTTATTTCCTCCTCCTCATATCCTACAAAAGCTGACTTCCAACCATTCGTATTAGGGATACTTATAACATTCCATTTCTATTCGGATATTATCTCGAGGACAACACTTATCTCTACATTCGTCTGCATTTGGCTTCTGGAGGCCAAGGCGAAGAGGAAGATATGCAAGTCAGTTGAATGGGGATAAGGATGGGTGTTTGGGTGCTGAATGTAGACATCAGAATAGTTCTGTGCCGAAAGACACGGGAGAGCTAAAATATCGCGGTTGGGAATCATTGCCAGCTTAAAAGAATCCTCCTCATTTTTTTTTTTTTACCGCTTTTATACTTCGACTTCTTGATTTTGACAAAGAATAGATGAGTAAGGCACATGGTAAGATAGGAAGAATATAATGCGCCAAAATTGCGTCTTTTTTCATAAAATAATCAACATTCAAATTTCATAGTTTTACATCGGCTCCAATAAAGAGCACTGGCACGGTTGCTTTTAAAACTTTTCTCTGCCTGAATTACTATTAGTTAAGAATAGTCAATTTCGTCGTCTATTATTTATTTTACAAATATTTTTAACAACGAGTATAATAAAAAAAAAATGTTCGTATATATCTGATGATGATTTTATACTCTTAATTCTTTTGCTATTTATTGTTTTGTTTCTATTATTGTTATTAAAGTAACATTTGATGACGAACTGTTTACTCCGACACGCAGTTTAAAATATGTGTGTCTATACGTGTATGTTTCTATGTGATGATCGCTCTTTGTTGTGGTGGAGAGGCTTGCGTCGTCCAATGACTCTGAGAACGATGCCGTTGGGTGTTCTAAATTCCTGGTAGGGCCACCCTTGGCGGCAAGGTCGAAGACGATGATCCAGACTAAGCGCGACCAACCCCAAAGATACCCAGCAGTGAAGCAAACGAATGATGATTACAACAGATCTCAACGCTTGAACCAGCGGATGAAGAGGTCTACACATGACAGACATAACTGGATTCTGCATGTCTCATTCCATATGTGCCACAGAGGAAGGTCATGAAATCAAGTGTGTGGTTACTTCCCGATAAGTTGAGAGCCACTTTCAACAAATTCACGTCATCGGCACTTTCTTCTACTCTGATTTCCTTTCACCTTCAACGAACTCAACCACTGCCGATAGGGAATGGATGACAGGAGTAGGTTTTGTGAAAGTGAAAGCTTCTAGTACTCAACCTGCACGTTGGGGGTGAATGTAGTTATCAACTCCATTATCATAAAGGAAGCGATCAGCAAAGAAGAAATTCTTCGATACGAGATAAAGCCGACAATGACATGGATGAGGAGTTAACATTATTTACATTCGGTCTAATGTCCCCATCTAAGTTGTGATTGTAATTATCACAACATTCCGGCAGCTGCGCTCTCCGGTCTGTATTTAAATAAAACGTTCTGTTCGAAATTTCCTGAAGATTACTCGGATCGATTCACCCCCGAAGAAGGCCGGCGAATACATCGGCTGTAACGTTATGATAATCACAACCAAGATGAGGACATTAGTTTGAATGTAAATAATGTCAATCCTTGTCACGTCATTTAAAATCTAACTTTGTATGAGGCACTTAGCAAGGATCGAACACACTACCCAGTAATAATGGTTAATCAGACCAGCCTCTTTAAAAATTACTCCACGCCGAGGTAAACTAAATAAACTTTCCAGTTATCCTTGAAAATCAGAGTACAAAATCCTAACCATTAGCTGAGTTCGGAACTCGATTTATCACATTGGTGTGAGGTAGGTAGCTACGACACAACAATCCTTTATTTTAATTAATACTTGCTTAAATTTAGCTTAATATGGCACAAAGCTAAATTAAATGATGACAAGAAAATTGTATTACTCCAATCATCGAAGTGGAAAAGACTTGCTTACCTAAGAAATCGGTAATCAAAGTCACGTCTATTATCTAGGCTCGAACCCCAAACTCTGTTACGGGAAAGGAATATGTGATCATCTCAATCACGAGTGCGGCTTGGGCGTGAATATTTCTTTGTGATCAAAGAAATATCATTTTATATACATTTATATATGCAGATATCATTTGTACACGCATTTCTCACACCTATCTCCGCCAGTTTACGTGTCGATGTGTGTCTGTGCACGTATTATACTTTCCACGACAGTATTTAGCAACAAATATCATAATTAAAGAAGCGGTATGTTTTTTTGTTTTTTTTTTTTTGTTTTTTTTAAATCGAATCAGGTCTTGAATTTTCTTAAGAATTAGCATTTCTTTTGGCGAGCAACATGAGAAAAAATGTTACCCTTCCAGAAGAATCGATTTTAAAGAGAAAACCTTTACGAAACTATAAATAGTATGGGTCCCACTCTTTTTTTGGAACCACTTTACTATATAAATTCGTATTTGATCCCTCAATTTCAGAGAGTCCGTTCTGTGAGAGTCTAATTCTCCAAGTTCCCTTTCCTCGTTATGTGCCATCGGAAATTCAACTCTTTTTGATTATATTTATAAGTGTCTTTTTTATTTCTATTTTCCTCCAGAACTACTACTACTACTACTTCTTCTTCTTCTTCTTCTTCTTCTTCTTCTTCTTCTTCTTCTTCTTCTTCTTCAAACCCTGCTCCGCCATCCATTTACTCGAGCTCACCAAATAGATTATACATTGTTTTCCTCTGCCCCCCAAGTGCAAGTGCTTTCAACCTTTCTTGTGAGTACCAAATCTTTTCAAACATTCTTTCCTCTTTATGTGCCCTCAAAATTATGTATGGGTTTCCCTTTTGTTTTCATCTTCTCTAAAACTTTGTTGTTACTCAGATTTTTAGTCCATGGTATCCTCAGCATCCTTCTACAGAATCACATTTCAAGTCTGTGAGGATATTGGGGGACAGATATTATGAAACCGTTCAATAATACTCTTTTCATTTTTCTTTTCAGAATTTTTTTGTTTCTTAATACTTTGCTTAGCTTTTGGAATTGACTATCCCAATGCACCTTCCTTACTTACCCAGCATAAAGAATGACAATCTATTAACTGCATTTAATGAGGCATTAAAACCCCACCCCCAAAATCAGAATTATGCTTGTTGAGATTTATTCTTTATTAAATTTTAATAGTTTTGTTTGTTTTTTTAAAAATTTTGGGCAAATATCAGGTTTCTTAGAATTACTGGACCGTCTTTCAGGATCATTAATAATGAAATACTTAAATAAACTCTAACACATCTGTTGAGAACTAATTAAAGGAAATGTGGACGATCGTCAAAATCACATCTTGGGAAAAATGGATGAAACTCGTTTTCGAACTTAATCAATGAAAATCATCCTGAGTCACAAATTTGAAAAGAAAATATGACTCATTTCAAATTTTTTCCTTCAAATCATTGGATACATTCAAATATATTTTTGTTCTCTGTAAGAAAATGTGGCCCGAATTTTGCGTAAAGACCTTTCATTTTGAAATCTTTTGTTAATGTTCGCTAGCATGAAGGCCAAACCAGTTTCTACAAATATCTTCTTAGTGTCCGAAAGAATATGTTTATTGATTGTGTGGCGATTTTTTTCAAAATTTCCTTCCAGAAAGTTGATTTGAAAACCACATGTAAACTAGTGTCTTAATCAAAGTTTATTCCTTAAGAGTTTTTTCAGAACATTACGATAGGTTGAGTTTTTTTTCCCCACTCACAAACTTAATTCTTTTTAAGCAGCCATCAGCCAAATTGCAAAAAATTCTTACAAATAACAGAAAGAAGAAAATCTACAAGAAACAAGTCCGTCACTGCCGAAACGTGACACGTAAAAGAGCATTTGACTTTCAGTCTTGGAGGCGGGGACTCGTAGATATACGGAAACAATCAATAAAATAAGTTCATCATTTGCAGAAAATAATATTTTCAGTATATTGTCGAAATTATTCATATTTTATTGCTTGCTTCTGTTATTGAAATATTAAATTTATGTTGATATTTTTCTGAACGTTGAAATATTTCATTGTTAGTATAATTTCACAGTCTTTGTCATTTTAACCCATCGTGCCATTTAGCTCATTCTCCAGCCATTTTCGTCTAATCAAGAAATTCAACACTAGATTAAAAACTTCGAAACTCTGAAAAATACACCGAATAAATTTTGTTGGAGTAAAAAAGAAGTCAAGAAGGCATTAGTTCAGAAAATGATTCAACATACTGAAATGTAAAAGACGTCCCCGGCTTGGAGTAATGGTTGGCCATGACTACTGAGTAATCGTTCTATATAAAATTTGACATTAAATAAAGTGTCGATATGTCGAAACATTAACCAGCCAAAATATAAGGCTTTTGGAATTACTTTTTTTATGTCGGGTGCGCAGAATCAGGGATGGCAACCAATCATGGATCCACTGAATATAGAACTTATGGTAACACACACACACACACACACACACACACACACACACACACACACATATATATATATATATATATATATATATATATATATATATATATATATATATAATCATTTTAACTCATGCAAGGCATAAAGCCACTACGACACAAGTGGCTACTAAGCGTGAAAGAATAAGAAAAAAAAACAGAAACATTAAGGAGAGAGAATAACAGAAGAGTAACCAGAAACACCGTAGATTACGATTATCAATTTAAATTTAAATTTTTGAAGATCGAAGTTGGCTGAAAAAACATGGAGCCGGAAAAGAGTTTCACAAGCGACAAGTGCGAGAAAAGAAACTGACAGCTTACGGTTACATCTAGCCAATTCAATTGAAAACTGATGAGACCTTATTGTCAATCAAGTACTTAACTTAATTCATAAAGTCTAGGGAAGCATACTGAAGAATTCATCAATGAGATTTTGACTGAAGCCCAGACACCAGGTCAGGACCAATAGCATTGTTTATTATATATATATATATATATATATATATATATATATGTGTGTGTGTGTGCAAAAGCGCGCGTGCCTGTATGTGTGTGGTGTAAATATTTGTGTAATAAAAGAATGTGTGCAGACCATATTTTCAATAAAGAACAGAGAAAGCTGAAATTTCTGGGGGACAAAATGAATAATGATAGAATGGATAATTTAGCGTTCACAAAGGCAAATAGAAGAAGCAGGGTGAGACAGTAATATATTTAATAATATATTTAAGAAACTTGATGGAATATATGGCAAAGCAATGACAAATGTTTATAGTAAAGAATCAATGGTTCCTTAAATCATCAAAAGAGATAAAATTGTCGAGTGCCATAAAAGGAAATGGCATATAAAAGAAGTCGAAAAATAAATGCAGTTATCTTTAGTTTTACTTAGTAAATTCACTGGAACAAGAATTGGTTTATTTTTCCACAGACTAAAGATAGGATTTTTCTGATCGCTTGGAACTGAAGTTCCAGTTATTTAAATTCCGATTAATTAAAATAAAATAACAGATTTGCAAAGAAAATCACGTAGACAGAGCGAATCCCCACATCAGCACGCAGTTCTGCGGTCAACTCCTTTTCAACAATTCACTTACTGATAAAGGAAATAATCTTTTTAAATGTGAATCCATTGTTTATCCTTTGCTTAACGCATGCGCATTCAAAGTCACGTATTTTGTTAACTTAATCAACAAATAAATTAATTTCTCTAATGAAGTATTTTTTTTTTAAATTTAGCGCTTCGTGTTTTTAACGTTTTAAACAAACGTTAAATCATCCGTGGAAAAACGTGTGTTATCAATAAAGAACAGTGTTCTGTTGATTTAACCAAGGTCAAAAGTTGACATGAAAATGTTTTCATTCAATGAGCGACGCGTACTAATGCAACGTGGTTGTGCGGTTAAAAGTAAACATCCTACGCTTTTGAAATTAGTCTATTTGATACACTCCGTATATAGTAATCAAGGGTGTTGCAGTCTGGGGAATTACGTGGCCATATGTAAGTGGTGATGTGGTCGCAGAAATTGTCTGACAGCTATGACTGGGTTCTCCTGCTGGGGTGACATGGTGCAGAGTCTTGTTGGCAGATAGAGGGTCTTCCAGCAGCCATCTTCTTGACCGAAGGCAACACTATCTCTTCAAGATATTTGATCTAGGCCTCCGTGTTGAGTCTAAGACCTTCACCAAGAAATTAGGGAGTTCTTTTCTTATCAGAACTATAAGAATGAGTTTTCTGATATGCCGTACCTTCGTAACCACCATTAGACTCATCCAGCTCTTTCCGAAATGTTCGTATTGGAGATTTGGGTGCGAATGCCAAGCAGTACAGCATGCCGTTTCCAAATTTTTTGTTGCAGTGAATTGCGTTAGTGTGCTCTTTTTCTCACAGATGGTGGCCAACTGACCCTACAAGACAGAACAGCCGACAAAATCAAAAACAAACAACGGGCATGCGTCAAATTAAAAATATAAAATGGCGATAATTTACCCATCGTACCCTATATATATATATATATATATATATATATCAGCCTCTCTTGATAATGAGATTCTTTATCGCATTTTCAAAGATACAAAGCTCAAACCTTTTCTTGAAAACCAAGTTTAATGTATATTGATCTGAAGTAATTGTAATTTCTATGTTTCCCAATCCTTCCCCCACTACCGCTTTTTATATGTGCACCAGTTTGATGGCTTCCATAAGCGGTGTCTTCGTATAATCTGTGGCTATAATCTAGAAGAGAAAATATCTAATATCAATCTGTTTTCAAAATGCGAAATTGGAGGCATAGAGACAGTTCTAATGCAATCGCAAATTCACTGGGCTACTCATTTTGTGTGCATGAATAATGAAAGGAAACAGAATACCTTCATGTACAGTTAACTGCATGACGGTTCTCGGAAAATGGGAAGAACCCTGTTGAGGTACATGGAAAGACTTAAGCAAAACTGAAATTCTATTAGGCAACGTAATTCTTTTGGCGAAACGTTTATTCCCGTTTTGTTCAGCGCTATTTACAATAATTACTTTCCTTGCATATTTTTTCTCTTCGTAAATTATTTTTGGCATGTGCAGTTGGTGTAATGGATACAAACACACAAAGCGAAATCGGTGAGTTCAGTTCGAATTCCGGACGAGTTCACATTCGCACAAATGTCCCTAGGATAGACTCCCTAGCCTTGGGTTGAAACTAGTCTACGAAAAGGAAATTCTGATTTCCAAACCACTGAGAAAGTTTAGTTCGATTTTATGAATTTAAGCGCAGTACCAGATTGGCGGCAAGGTCTCATTTTTACAGTTGAAATGGCGATCTGTAACCGTAAGTTCTTTGATAACAATTTTTTATCGCACTTTTCGCTTCTGAAACTCTCTTCTGGTGTGTTGCTTCCTAGTTTGAAATTCAACAATTTAAATATCACATCAGTCGTTATCATCTGTCTTCCTAATTCCAATTTCGTTTTCTTTGTCTTACATTATCTCACACTCAGTTATTTCTCACCCCCTCATTGCGTCTTAATGACTTTATTGCCTTGTTTGGGGGGTGAATGATTAACAGGAAACAGGTAACAGGAAGCCACCTCAATATCTTTCCCAAGAAGACATGACAATTCAAAAATAATTAAGAAAAATCTGAGCTGAGTTATGATGACTTACATCCTGAAGGAAAAAAAAACAACATTGTTTAGTCGAATAAAAGTGCACAGATTAGAGAATTAAAGAACCTAGTATCCATTTTCTTTTTGCAGGTGGATGCACTTAATTATCTATTATAAAAAATTTAAGACAGCTAACCTTATCCTCAAAAATAACAACATACCAACTAAGTCAAAATTACAAAGAACGAACATTATCTATGAGTTCAAATGCCCCTTAAGGAACTGTGTTCCTGATCAAACCGGACTCATAAATAATTACATCGGTTACACAACTACATGCTTATCCAGACGTCTTACGTTACACCTATCTGATCACAGCTCCATTAGAACCCATTTAAACACACACACAAATTTACCAGACTCCATTAGAAACATACTAGTAGAAAACAAAAATATATTAAGTGCATCCACCTGCAAACAAAGATTAAAAATAATGGAAGCTTTAATAATAAAAAAAAAACAACAAAAAACAACTCTTAATATTAACTACGAACAAGGCCACAATGTGCTAACCGTATTCGGAAATTAAAGCATCAGTACTACACACTAAGACATACACATAATGCACACACTCAGTTAATCTGAAAAATCGAATCATCCTTCATAATGGCTAAAGGTATAGCCGAAAGCGCTCGGAAATATAAAACATTTGGACAGTTTTTACACACTCTTTGTTTAGAAAAGAAAGCTCTTGTTCGAACACAAGAAAAATTAAATAAAATGCTTAACCGTAGTACCGTACACGCACACACAGTAAGAGAGAGAGAGATACAGATACATATATATATATAGAGAGAGAGAGATGTTCATTTCTATGTCTGTTTATCTCTCTGTCAACACTTTTTCTCATCTCAACTTAGGAAGAATTTGCCTGCTAAGAAAATCAAGAGTTGAAAACTTGAGTATTACATTGGCTCGAATACTGCTCTCTGCTACTGGTGGAAAAATGAGGAAGTCGTCATATTCGCTATTTTTTATTCCCGATTTGTTAAAAGAGACATGTACAAGATAACATGTGTGAAGCACACACTTACGATCGAACTCGCTACAATAGTCATTAGAATTGCTAGCATTCCATTATCTTCAGATATCCTTTTCTGGTCTATCTATCGATGTCAGTTTATTCTATCTATCTATCTATCTATCTATCTATCTATCTATCTATCTATCTATCTATCTCTTTCTGTTTCCCTTATTCAGACACTCATTATAAAAGGCAAATAATCTTAAAAAATTTTCTTTCTGTTTTTCAAGAGTCCTCATCGCATCTGTGTGCTTCTTAAAGTAGAACGGGGAAAGGAAGAGGTCGAAAATATTGAAGTGGATACTGGCGGAGTAAAGAACTCTTTAAAGATAACGTTAAGAAAAAATAGGTTGAGTTTTAAAAGAAGTGGGGTCTGTTTTTATTATTAGATAATCTACTTCCGCTCACTCGATACTCAGCTTACACGCTGTTAAGATGTAAAAAACGTTTCATTTATATATATATATATATATATATATATATATATTAAGACATTTTTATATTTATACATTATTTTTTATGTTTATACATTTTTATGTTTATACATTCTTTAAAATAATTGTCGGACTTTGTCCATTTCATATATATATATATATATATATATATATATATATATATATATATATATAATACATAAAACTTTTAAATAAGTGGAAAATTGCTATCAAATCTAAGATTAAGACATGAAGGCTAGAAGCCCGATCTTTATTTTCAGTCTGAGTTGCTTACTTATGATCGAAGAATGGCGACCAGTGAGCTGCAATAAAAATCAATAGAAATAATATGAAAGAAATACGAGTAAATATTGAATAAAAATTCGTCGTTGCCGTCATTCCGCTTGCATCTGAACAGAGGGGATCATCATCCTCTCTTCCTATTCCCCCCGCCCCCCGGTGACGGTGGTGGAGATGGCTGTGAATCAAATAGTTTGATGAAGCCATTCGTGTGAATTTGATTTTGGTGGACAAGCCCACACACTTGGCTAGATGCTCCTCCCACGCGCCTCAAAGGGGATTCAAGCAGGCGAGATCTGGCAAACATTGTTGAATCGGGCTGTCGGATGCTTGATCTGTCAAGGTCCGCCTTGCTTACGCCAACCTGACTAGCACTGCCCTCTTCCGTTTGTTTGGCCGTTGAGGTCGTGTATATCTTTGCCTAGTCCGCCGTTGGGGTCTTCGGGGTTGGTCGCGTTCAGTCTGGTCCCTCCTCCTCGACCTTACCACCATGGGTGGCCCTACAGGAGTTGGAACACCAGTCGGCTTCGCTCTTGGGATAACTGGGATACGCAAGCTCCCTACCATGACAAAGGTCAACTATATATATTTCACACTGGATATCTTAGTGAGAAGTTCCTTATTAAATATACCACTTTGACTTATTATTACTTTAATTATAATGACAAAAACAGATCAATAAATAAAAAGAATAAAAGTATAAAATTATCATTAAATATATGGGAATATTTTTTTTATTTTATTTTTGTTGTTGCTAAAAATAAATCTTTGGGAGATAAATACTAAAGGAAAAGTTCACTACTGAACCAATAGTTAAATAAAAGGTAACAATGGTTCATTTTAGAAAATCGAAGACTCTTAATTCTAATGCTATTGGTGCAAACATAAGCAAACATGACAGAGGAATATGGGATTGGAATAATAAAGAATATGGTAGTGATGTTGTTAACCTTGTAGATTCCCTGTATGGGAACTGGGCTTTTACGGGGTGAAGTTTCTAGCCCCACACCAAATCGTTTGCTCTCCTAAAGTGGTTGCCATACCCTGTTAAAAGTCCCAGATCATCGCTGCTGGAGAGAGAGAAGAGATGAAATCATGCATTTCCAAAGGGATTTGTGTGGAAGTGAACGCAACGACCTCGGTTGGAATTTGAACTCGACACATCAACCCCGCTTTCAGCGTCGATAGCCACTATGCAATGCACACATCTTAAAGAATATAGTTATGTAGGTAAATCTGAATGGATCTACTTGGTTAGCCCTTCGTTTCTTATTTGGTAAGGCTTCGTCATGTAAAATAAAACGTGAAAATATTTTATGTTAATCTACTAGTTGATTTATAGCCCTGGGTATGATGATAAATTACATCCAGCAGCAGATTGAGAGATCAGAGGTTATGAGAAGCGTGTAACCACCTTTTAATTGCTGTCACCAGGTCCACCATGATCTGAGGTGGTAGCACATGTTAAGGTCTCAGCTATGGACAAATAGTGAACCCCCAAATAAAACACTATGAAAGTATAAAAATGCATTTTAATAATAAAAATACATTTTTATATAAAAAAAAGGACCAACAATTCATCTTTAAAGCAAAATGACCAGCAAGCGCTTTTATCTGGAGTTGAAGGCATAGAATTGCGTTCAAAATAAATTTAGTTGAAGCCATAAAATTGTGGCCAAATTATTTAGATTTCGGCATTAAATAATTCATAGAAGTTGATATGTCACTAAAAAAAAAATCAACCAATAAACCAAGTAGTGGATTTAAGCGTTTGTCAAACATATTTGGTTCTTTGGTAATTGTAAGTTCGATCACTGAGTCGGGTACTGCTGAAAAGTTACATGCTTTTGTTTATTAAAATAAACGGACAAGCGATATAAATGTGAACAAGACTGGTGAATACTAGAATAAGTTACTGATGCGAATTATATTCCCTAAACATGGAAAGCAGAACGTAAACAATCTATACCCGTGGACTGAATAAAGGATTCGGTTCAAAATTCAAAGAAATTTACTGAGTATGAAGACAGACATCTGAAGATTGTCGAAGGATACAACGCCCGAAACGTTGTGAGTACAATCACCATGATTAGTATATCGGTCCGATTAGTTATATTAGTATAATAATGATAATCCCTTATCTAAAAAATCCCGACTAAATTTATAAGGAACATAAATTTAAATCAAGTCGGTATGTAGGATGTGCCCGGAATTAAACATGAAGTATATTTGAAAATTTAATATTTTTTAGCTCCTGCTTCATTCGAATTAAAATTGTACAACCTAAACTTTAACCTAAATCTTTACCGTGTAGGACGCGAGGTTCATATTTTAAAATAGCTGATATGTTATATCCATGAAAATATTAAAAGATTTTCATCTAATGTTTTATATTTCTCGTTATTGCAAAACAATATATGAATGTAATGAATAAACAACGTCAAATACAAACTTAAGAAAATGTATTAAGAATCTTTAGTAATTAAACGATCTTTAGCGGGCGGTTAGTATTGAAATCGGTAAGATAGTATAGGGTCATTATTATTAAATGAAATGATTAAAAAAAACATCCGTAGAGTAAATTACCAAGCAAAAGTTCATCTGCTGAAAGATGCCTTTGGACTCTATCATCAGTGGACATTGATGATTGTGTAGCTCTAGTTGTACTTCATTTTTACTCTGGCTCTTGAAAATCTAGAGCATACCAAGAGGAGTCAGGTACCTACTGGAGTGGTACAGAGAACCGACCATTTTTCCAGCATCTTTAGCAATGGGTCATATATACGAGTTCTAGTTGGGCCTAGGGTCTCAATAGATGTTCAAGCGTGTTGGGACCTCAGGCCACAATAGAACTAGTCAAGGAGACCCCTTCAGAGACACCCCGTTCATTGGCACAGACGAGAATTCAGGGATTTTGCTCGGTGACAATGGAATGTAACTAGTTTGGGTTTTGTGGTATTGAATGCGACCAGCCAGTTTTGCTCCGACTGAGCTAAGTCAAAGCAAAGATCATCTGCTTGGCTCAGAACATCTACATTTTTACATTTTTGCAGGTGCTCCCGTATACTGTTGTATCATTTGCATATATATTCAGAAGTGGATCATGCCTTTAAAGTCGGTACGAAGTGCGTACAAAAACTGCCAGCATGAATTTGTATTCTGTTTCGGATATTCTGTGCAGCAACTCTACACACGTGTAGGGATACAGAAGGCGATTATCTCCTTTTGGCGGAGATAAATCACATGGTTCCCATGACGGCAGCTTAATGACGTCACGCCATACAGTGACGAAGTATCAATCAATTTCAGTTTTTTTACAGCAGCCAGAGCCGTCGTTATTTTTGTTTTTTTTAATCTGGGCTAAATGGCCCGAGCGTAGGATAAATCTTCCTCACCCAGCAGCTTACAAGCACATGGTGCCTTTTCCCTTTGCCAATATATCTTTCCCGGGTATAGAAAGAAACTCTCACTCGTAGTCCTCAATTTGGGGAAACCCAAAGCCTCGCTGTTTCCCCTTCGTGGAATATATTCTCGGCTGGGACATAGCAAATGAATGAGACCTGTTTGAATCCGGAGCCTTAAACATGTCTTCTTCAGATACAGGAGTATCTCCATATTATAAGAGTGTTCCTTTTTGTTTTTCCTTACACTCTGCTTTGGTGTGTAGATATATATGGTATATTATTTTCCGCGTGAGAGACGTATATATATGTATATATAGTTTTTTTTTTATGTCTTATTGCTAAAAACGTCTCTCTGAAAATAAAGTATGTTTGTCATTCATTATTCTTTCAGCCATTCTGCTCCGTCTGTGAAATGTCGGTGTTATTATATCACAGATATAATAATGCCAATAATGGGGGACATGTAAATGGGAGAATAAACCGTCTCTTCCGTTACACATGTGTTTAGAATCAATCAATGAACGTTTTTTGTGGATTATTTTACGAAATACTCGCTAGTCTTTTAATGCGTCCGTGCGCTTGTATTGAAGTGAAAATCTGGCGTTTGTGAAAGCATTTACCAGTGTATTCTGTAATGTCAAAGAGCGCGGGAGAAATGAAGAAAACAAGAAAGAAATGGAAAGGAAAAGAAATTTGGCGCGTCCACGAAGAGCAGATGTCGAAAGCATTCCTATCCCGGAACCGGAAATGGGATACATATAATTGGGTAAGTGAAATGCGGGGGTGGAGGGGGGGCGGTTTGAAGAAGCAAAAACTCCGCCTTGAAATTCTCGCTTGTCATCGCCAGTATTTAAGACTGTAACATCTGTTTATTTTAGATCTTCTACAAAACGACAATAAAGGGAAGGTCGAAGGTGGGTGGGAAGAATTAAAAAAAGAGGAAAAAAAAGAAGAAAAAAAAAGAAGAAGAAGAAGAAGAAAAGGGGGAAGGGAAACAATTTAAAAATAAGAAAAAATAGAAGAGCAAGTTGTAGAAGAAAACAAGTTAGAAAATGAAAGAATACATTGTAAAAATGGAGGAAACAAACGTAAAGTGAAAGAAAGAAAGAAAGAAATAACGAAAAAATAATTGTTTAAAAAATGCTTTTTCACTTGAGCATCTAATTTTAGTTAGTGCACAAAAGTACTGACCTTGTGTCAGAATGGCCATTTAAGATTTGTAAATAACTGAAGGCATTAAACGGATTAAAAAGAAGAGAAATTAGGAATAAAAGAATAAAGTATTGGAAAGGATTTGAAATTTAATGTTATAAAAGTAAAAAAAAACAGTCAACCTTATAGAGGGAGACAAATATGAAAAATTTGAAGTTATAAAAGTTCTGAAATTGTTTTATCGATTCCTGCAATGTACAAACGGCAAATCTTTTCAGAAATGCTCAAATAAAATGAATGTCTGTACCTCCTTTAAAGTAAGCTCCAGTGAGAGAAGGATTGAGCAAGGCATGAACACAGACAGCTGATTAGCATAATTTTGCATTAGTGCATTTTGCATTAGGGACAGGGAAAATATGTTACGCCAATCTCCAAAGTGTGAGCGCTTTCAAAATCTTGGCATTTGTAAATATTTTATGCTGACGATGAAAAAATAACCTTCGTAAGATGAAGTATGTACAGAGGAGTAGCAAGCAACTCAACAAGCCTCAGATATATTCCGGACAAGTTTGAAAAGATTGATTTTTTTGTCCATGAAGATAGAGCTAGATGTTGTGATGATGTCAAGGAAATCCACTGGATTTCAGTTTTCCTGAGAATCTTCGAGTTTTCATAAAAATGTATGTTGAGAATGATATTTTCGGTTTACCCAAAGGATAGAAACAATCGTGATATTGTTTGATTGGATGATTGCTAAAATTTTGCTTAAAAGGTCAACACCAAAACGTCTCTGCTCATTTTAAACTTAGAATTATTCCTTCTTGTAGGAAATATATTTAAAAATAATGATAATTATTTGTTTTTTTCTATTGTTTTTAAAAAGGTGTTTTTATTTCTAAATTCTCTTTCAGGATATTTTGATTGATTTGTTTTTTGGGTTTTTTTTTATTCGACTTTTTGTGGGTTATTTAAAATCAGAAAATATTTTTTAATTGTAAGAATTTGGGGGGGATGTTGGGTAATAATGATTTACTAGTGCGAGTCCTACTATTTAACCTAGAAGTGGTGAGGAGGGGGGTGTAGTCGCGCCTTCCACGAGTGTAAGTGAATATAATGAACCTGACTGAAATTTGAACTCGGCTTTCCAATTCCGAACACCCGCACATCTAAGCTTACAATACGTGGTATTTACAAGCGGTCCCTTATCTAGGTACTGGCCAGTCTCGACGATGCTTAACTTCGCTGATCGTACGGGAACCGGTGTTTCAACGTGATATGGCCGTAAGCCTTCTTTTTCAAGAGGTTATTGGTATTGTCAAATAAAACAAACAATTTATGAAAACAAATATTTGTCAGGTTCCTGTTTATTCATTTTTTAGTCAACAAGTTAAGTAACGGAATGATAAGGGCACTTTTATTTTGAGTTTGATAAATAAGAATAGAATATCTTTCTTGAAAGCACTTGACCCAGTTCAAAATAAAAATATTGACACTTCAGAGATAAAGAAAAAAAATACTTAGTGGCATTTTATTGATTTATTTATTTTTGGCGAGAGTTGCCATGGGAAAGGCCGGTGTTACCCAACAAAATAGCAAATAAATTTTTCAAAGGGAAACAAAAACAACGAAAAAAAAATTGAAATGAAAAGGAAAGAGAGTTTTACAAAAGCAATTTTTATAAACTGGAATTTAAAAAAAAATTCAGATATGTGTTCAAAATATCAATAATTTTTCTTTATGCTTTTTATTAGACAAAGTTCACCCAATTAATAAAAATTCTGTAGTTTATTTTATTCCCATCATAGCAACAGGATTAATTATAAATCTTTCAGAATATGTATCCCGAGACACGTAGGTGACTACATGAATTTAAGCGTGCCTTTAGATTGGCATCTAGGTCCCACCCTTTTACTGGTGAAATAGCTAACTGCACCCGCCACTTTTACTCCAACGGTTTCTTTTCTCGTACTTCCCGCTTGCAGAAATCCCTTCCTTTTACTGGCTTCCTTGATAATTACAATCTTCAAAAATTTAAATGCAACGTCAATCGCCATCTTCATCTTTTGTCCTTTCTTCAATCCTCGCTATACTCAGTCTTCTTTTTCACTTTCACTCCCTGTAACCGCCCCACACCCTGCGTACTAGTGGCGAAACAAAACAGGCTATATGTGATGAAATCCAAAGAAGAATCAGCATTATTAATGGTCCTGATCTGGCGTCTCGGCTTCAGTCACTTTCCCTTTGCTGTAAGGTTGCCCCCTTTGCCTTTTCTATAAAATATTTCATGCTAATTGTTCGGATGAGCTCTTTGCTATGGTGTCTAAACTCTTCGAATTAAACTGGCGTCGGTGTCTCATCAATTTACTGTTGAGCTAGCTAGATGTTGCCGTAAGTTCTATGCTAACAGTTTTTTCTCGCACTTCTCAATTGCGGAACTCCATTTTGGCTCCATGCTTTCCAGCCAACTTTGATCAACACAAATTTAAATACAATGTCAATCGCTATCTGCTGTCCGCCTGATTACTTTTCCTCTGTTCTCACACCCTAGCAATTGTTTCAGTTTTTAGCTCTTCCACACCCAGTCACCCATTGTGTCTGAGTTGGTTTACTGCCTTGCTCGGGGTGAACTAGTTTAAAAGAAGACTTAAAACAAATGAACACATCGTATTATACATCGAAAGATTATTAATAAAAAAAAACTGATAGGCAATAAATACTCGTAAAACACTTCTTCATTTCAACAATCGTCGTAAAGCCTATACTTAAAGAATTCTTTGATTTGGGAATTTAAGAGCAATACTACATCAGCTGTTAGGTCTCATAATTTTACCATGGAAATTGCTGAATATATTGCAACCATAAGTTCTAATAGCTTCTTTTCTCGCACTTTTCATCTGTGGAACCATTTCCAGCTTCTTGCTTTACTGTCAACTGCAATCTTAACTTGACTGATTGATTCGTTCGATTTAAAGCCGGAAAATATGTTTATGCAATAATAATGTTTTAGCAAGAGAACTCTTACTAATTAACCCATAGCTGGGGGAGAAGAAGAGGATTCATACTTTTCTCAACGGGATGTGCGTGTGTGAATATAATGAAGCCAGCGGGAATTAACAATTCTGAGCCATTATCCATTACACCACACGTAAATCCAAGCTTACAGCAACTGGTATACACAAGCAATCACCCATCTAGGTACTGACCAGGCTCGACGTTGCTTAACGTGATGTGCCTGTAACCCATAATCTTCAAAAGTTTGAATGCAATATAAATCACCATCTTCCGCTTCCTTGAATATTGTTCTGTTTAATTTTTTTTCTCATTAGTGATATTTCTTGCATTTTAGTGGCTTTATCTCCTTGAAATTGTAATGATATTTGCAGATGAAGTAATCTCGTATTACAAATTCATTTCCAATATTATCTATATTTGTCACGCAATTAAAATACAATAACAAACCCCATTTTTAGATACACATTTTTGAATTACATTTCAAGAATTAGACTCCAGAGACAGTGAAGTAAACAAGTGATACACAACAAGTGACTCATGTATACATGTATACTAGCACGATGCTGTGAACACGTGACGTCCAATAAGAAAAATCAACAGAATTTAAAAATCGAAAGCAACTCTACACGATTAGACATTAAAATTTTGCTGAAGCGAAATTGTGAAACATGTTAAATTCATAATGTTTTACTTGTTCCTTAATATATATATGTCACACCACAGACTCGCTTTCACGGCGCTTCACTCTACATTTAAATGATAACTCTAACATTTTTAGACATTTAAAACAACATGTCTGCCCGCGTACTCAATTCTGGAGAATCCTTGTTGACAACACAACTATACTTAAACATGAAAACAATAAACAAAAATTAAAAATTCTTGAAGCTTTATACGTAAAACAGTTGAAACCTAACCTGAACAAAATAACCTATGAAATCTCCACAAATATCCTTAAATGCCTATAATTTATAACAGAAGCCATTGGTTTATACCAACGGCTTCCCATACTTAATACTTCTAGTTTTTCAGTCTCGCATGGTCATGTATGACGTCACGAGCTGCGACACGATTTTCGCTACCGCGTCTCGTATATACGAGTTTGTCGTTACTTGGAAATTTTCATGCAGCAAGGGCGGACTATCATTGTGGTTTCGTCCATGTGTTGATTGATATATTGAAAAAGTATGACAATGTGTAAAAGTTTTCAGGCGACGCATTTCATCTCATGGTCATCATCGGGTTTGTTTACGTTGATGTGACAAGACAAAACTAGTCCGCAAAATCTTTTTTATATTTTGCCATATATCTTTCTTCAAAAACTGCTCTTGATATATAAAAATTTATATATCGTTAATTCCATAAGGATTCTTCCGATGATCTGCTAAAATAAGTTGCCAACTGTTTATTTTAGGAACGACCAGCCAGACAATCCATTCAAAAGATTTGATTTTAGTGGTAAAGGTTTGTGCAGACGCATTTTTATGAAATAACTGTTAAAGTGGGAAGCCTGGAAGAAAATGCAAAACGGATTTGTTCCTGTTAAGTTTCCAATTAATATGTGCTTGTGTGTGTGTGTGTGTGTGTGTGCGAAGGAGGTGGAGGGAGGATTTATTAATTGAGTCTATGGTGTACTTCCAACGAGTAATCGCACTGGGTGTTTAAACTTATAAAATAACTGAGATAGTGGATGTTGACTTGATGATTTACAGACACCTTTGGTTTAAAAACATTGCTGCAAAACAATCATCCTAACATCCATATTGTCTTTTTTGGGGGGTTATTTTTGTACCCGCGAGGAAATGATGAAAAATTATCGACCTGACCAAGAGAGATTCCAAAAGCACTGCAGATATTTGGTTCTTTGTTTGGGGAAGTGTGTTGGCCAGAAATAAAGTCATTACCATATTCGAATTGAAAAATAGAAGAAAAGAAAAATGATATATAATTATTTCTTTTTTAATTAAAATAACAAATAACAAGAGAAACGGGGGGTAAGTCTCACTCAAGCACAAATGTTTCGATGATGTTGCGATCAGCAAGAGTTTACGGATCTTTCTTTATTGATTACAGGTAAAAATTGCTTGAACGTGTTTGACCATTATTTTTTTTTTCTTTCTCCATAACTCCACAAAAGAGTCTTTGCAAATATATATATATATGAGATTTTATCAATAATTTCATGTCCTAATACGTAGTTATTCGCTAAATTTTTATCTGAAATCTTCGGAATAAATTGTTCGATTTTGTGTAATCAATTGTTAAGCATTGGAATGAATGAAATGATGGCATCTACCCTGAATCCATCATAAAAGTTCAGAATATGGAATTAATCAATCGTAAAAATTTTAGGTGCCTCCTTGCATGGATCACTTATAAGAAATTTAGTAAAGGAGAAAAGGAAATTCAACATAGAACAAGTTGTACTATGAGTAGTTTTGTCCAACACCGCAAATTGCTACAATCGCCCAAAATAACCATAAAACTCGAGTAATATTTTCTTAAATAGCCTCGTCAGATCGAGACATTCACATGGATGTCATGTATGGTACTCAACACAAGAAATATCTAAAGTGTCAGCTGTATACAACCGCTTTCTCTAATCAATGATTTAAAACGGCTTCAAGCAAATGAAGCATGTAGCAAGAACTTTTTATCTTCGAGCCGTAAACTGGTGCTATAGAATCACAAAGTACTGTACCAAATGGCAGAAACGACATCACTTGAAGACTTTCAAAAACTGAAACAATTAAATAGGATAGCACATGTCACTTAAAGAGAAAATAATTACATACTCAAGATGCTGACATTACACACTACTTCAAACAAAAGGTTAGAAAGGAAACCCCTATCTATAGTGGAAAGAGTGATAACAAATACAGGACATGAGAAACCTAATTTACAGAAAAATTGTTTTAATGGAAATTAAGTATTACTGGCTGTTCGGTCAATGAGTGCCGAATGTTGACTTATATAACCATGACCATTACTATATATCTATTGTGTAAAACGAATATTTTTCTCGTTAGTTATTGATGTACCGTCTCCTCTATGAGTGTGAGTGTGTGCGCGCGGGGCCACGTGTGTTCTGTTTTTTTTGTTTTTGTTTTTTTGCCTAGTCACCACTAGCATTTTTGATGAACAAGACCATGTAATCTGTGCCCATAAAAATCAGCGGAGCGTATCCAATTTTAATAAATATTGCTGTCGCCAGTGCTGTGCTAGAGTTTAGTTTTTGTAAACGTTCAGCAAGCTTCGATGAATGTGTCTAATGTTTTTAGCATAGAGGAATTCACTTTCACACTTCTGCTTCATCCGTTCTTTTTATGCCAGTTGCCAATCTGTCAGACTACCGTTATGTGTTGTTTACCAAAAGGCTCGATCTTTCGGAGTCTTTGATTTATTTTCAAAATGATTATCGAAACACACACGCACTCTCTCTCTCCTCTCTCTCTCTATATATATATATATATATATATATATATATATAATAAACTAAATATAAATAAATATACGTGCAAGTGTTCACATAAATACATACACACACACACACACACACATATATATATATATATATATATATATATATATATATATATACATATATATCCTTTGCTGTAAATAAAACAGTGTTAAATAGAAAATAACAGTATATATGAATAAATACACATAATTCTCCACGACTCAGAGTTTTATGAAACTGTCGACATGGGGCATTATATATATATATATATATATATATATATATAAAAGTGAACATTGAAGTCACCACTCCGAGGCGACAGGCTGTTTCATGCTAGATGCACTTGTGAGGCCGCCCGACGATTGCGTCTAGTATGAAACAGCCTGTCGCCTCTGAGTGTTGACTTCAGTGTTCACTTTTATATTTATATTTACATACGCTCTATCTCTGATATTGAGCACTTTATCCCATAAATATAGCACACCTTAAATCTATATTTCTTCATATATATATATATATATATATATATATATATATATAAAGAGAGAGGGAGAGAGAGAATTAATGGATTTTTTATTTTCTTTACACGTTATTTTTAGTGGTTACACGTATTTGAGTAGACATTCCGTTAATTTTAAACATTAGACTATTTTATTTCGTCTACCGGCCTGCACATACAAACCTATTATATGCAGGCCGATAGACGAAATAAAATAGTTTAATATTTAACATTAACGGAATGTTCACTCAAAATACGTGTAACCACTAAATTAAAGTTTAGAGTAACACACACACACACACACACACACACACACACACACACACACACACACACTCTCTCACACACACACACTCGCACGCACACACACACACACACATATATATATATATACTCTCACATGTTTATTGCTTCTAACGTTATTGTTAGTGGATAATCGTATTTGAAACAGATGCCAGATGTTTATTTCTAATTTACACAACATTTCCGCATTCGAGAAATGCAAATAAAGAAAATGTGTTTTCCGGCGTTGCTCTTTCTCGGAGAAACCACTATCCAGCCTGCTTTAGCACTGGGGTACTGTGAGCGTCAACGCTAAACAATACTCTATTATGCCTCCTACAAAGGCGTGCGCAGGTTCAGTCCCTACTAGAGAGGACATTTTCTTTATTAGGATTTCTTGAATGCGCAGCCCGATAAACATAATATAGTGTGCTGAATTCTGTCACCCTCTGTAACCGAGTATAGTATCCCGGATCAAACGCTGGTCTATCCTATAAGGGGCGGGGGAGGCTTCATCGATGCCATTTTAGTATTTCTCGAATGCGCACTTGTTAAGATATATATTGCACTCATGTATATGTCTTTGTGAGAGAGAGAGAGAGACAGAGAGAAAGAGAGAGAGAAAGAGAGAGGGAGGGAAAGAGAAAATACAATAGCTAAATATTGATAATGACTCCACTGAATCTACCGGATGTAGCCTGTGTCCTATTTTCATAACAACAACAACAACAACAAAATGTCTGATATACTTACGCCCCTTCGACAACTCCATGCCAGAAATGGCAGCTCCAAGGGAGATAACTATCATTACAGCCTGACTATATGACATCCGCTTCAGTTAAATGAAAAGGAACCCGTTTTTTCTGCTTTTATTTTTAATATGAAAAAGTCACGTAGCTTTACACCTGGCGAACAAAATTCTTTCCCACAAACATTTAGGCTAACGATAAGGCATCGGCGAAATATGTGAAAATTGAAATTTTCATAATTGACGGATTCTTATCCAAATTTATATTCAGATTAAATTCCAAAGACTACAATTTTAGACTCTTAAATGTTAATACCATATATTGTCTGCTTCATATTTTGAGGAATTAATTTATGTACGTTTTAGAGAAGCGAAAATTTTAAATTAAAATAAGTTAGCATTACAAAACTTAACAAAACATATACCGATATTTTAACTTTATATAGATTATTATTATTATTATTATTATTTTTATTTTCTTTGATTTCTGGCGTTTACACATTTCTTTCCCGGTCCCGCCCAGGGACCTAAGGTTAGAAATGGCGTCATGACACTTTCCACTGACAAAAAAAGATTACATAGATAAAGCCCTTCGTAAGGTGTGGGCTGTACTTGTCAGAACAATTTTCTGTATCTCCTTGAGGCATGGACTTCCAGGAATCCGTTCAATTAGTTTACTGGAATCTTTTCCAACCAGTCCTAGGGCTCCAACTACAACAGGGATTGTTGATGTTCCCATATGCCACATTTTCGCGATTTCTATTTCAATTATTATTATTATTATTATTATTATTATTATTATTATTATTTCCTTTCATTTCTGTTGTATACACATTTCCTTCTGGGTCCAGACCAGAAACTTAAGGTCAGAAATTGCTTCATGATATTTTTCACTGATCATTTAAAAAAATATATCACAGACATTTTACATAGATAAAACTCTTTGTAATGTGTGAGCTGTACTTTTGAGTACATTTTTTTTTTTGTATTTCTTTAAGGCATGGGCTACCAAGGATTCCTTCAATGATTTTACTGGAATCTTTTCCAATCAATCCAAGGGCTCAACTACAACCGGAATTATTGATGTCCTCATGTGCCACAATTTTTAGATTTCTACCTCAAAATCCTTGTATTTTGATAGGTTTATGAAGAACTTCAAAGATACATTACAATCTGCAGGCACTGCCTTGTCAATAAGAAATCATATTGTGTTTTTGTGGTCTTTGATCACAATGTCTGGGCGATTAGATTTGATTGTTCTGTATGTGTGTATTGTAAAGCCCCATAAAATTATTGCAGTCCCCATCTCTGTAACCGGGTCTGGGTGATGTTCATACCAGTTTCTTGCAGTTTCCCTCCCGTAAAAGTTGCATATTTTCCAGTGCATATATTGCCCCACTCTATCATGTTGAGTTTTATATTCGGTCGGTGGTAACACCGTACAACTTGATACAAGATGGTCAATTGTTTCTGGGCATTTATTACAGAATTTGCATGTCAGGCTCAACTCAATTTATCTATATGTCTGCTTGGTAATTTCTAGTTAGCAAGCATTGATCCCGTGAGGCAAGAATAAAACCTTCAGTTTCAGCTTTTAACCCAGCACTATGTAACCAGTATTATTATTATTGTTGTTAATCACAACTATTTATCTGACTGAACTTACGATTCTTCCATATCTGTTATGTTGTTGTAGCTGTTTGTTGTGTGTATAACTTACTGTCTTTTTTTAAATTTGTTTGAAAGAGCAATACAAATGTAAAAGAATGTTTACCTATATTTTATACATTATGTAAACTCATTTAATAAAGTATGTCACAAAGAAGTGTTGAAACAGCTAAATAAACTCCATGTATTTCGGAAGGATATTAGAATAATCCAAAACTTATGCTGAAAGCAAACCGCCTGCATACGGATAGAAAAAAGATTCAGTAAATATACAAATATAGAAAGGAACGCAAGACAAGAATGTGTATTCTTACCGGACTTACTCAACCTTTACAGTAAAATGGTTCTGAGAGAATTAGAATTCCTACCATGATTCATTGTTGGTGGCCATAATCTTAGCAACTTTAGATTTACAGATGACACAATGTTGACAGCAGACACAGAAAGGAAAAATACAGGAACTCCTACAGAAGGTATTAAAGAAAAGCGAGAAGAAAGGACTAAAGACCAACCGTAAGAAGACAGAATGTCTGTTGGCCATACACCTTCGAATTTCGGTGCCACATTTCCCGCCGGCTGTTAAAATAGTTTTTATCATCAATTATAAAAAACAGAATTTATGCTTGTCATGAAAAGGAAGATCCCAGTATGAAAATTACAAATTGGACATACCAAAGGTAAAAAATTTAAAGATCTAGGAAGTGTTTTAACAGAGGATAGAAAAGGTGACATCTGAAGATAGCGACAGACGCCTTCCCCAAAAAGCTAAGTAAGGTATTAAGAAACAGTGAAATTTCTTTAGAAACAAAGAAAAAAAATACTGAATTGTTATGTAATATCAGTCGTCATTTATGGCAGTGTATGTTGGACAAACTCCTCACAGATGAAGAAGAGACTTGAGGCAACAGAAATGTGGTTCAAACAGAAGAATGCTGAGAATAGCATGGACTAAAGATGTGAGCAATGATGGACTTTTAGAGAAAATTAAAATAATTAGACACTTCTACTTAGCGTCAAAAAGAGATAACTGAAATTTATAGGATACATAATGAAAAAAAAGAGGGCTTAGAAAATTTGACACACACTGGGCATACTGAAGACAAGAGAGGCAGAGGAAAACAAAGTATAACCTACCTAACTAGCATGTATAAATGATTGGCAGAATATGGATTAAGAGAACAAAAAGACAAAACTTGCTAAGAGCTACAAAGGACAGGGTGTTGTGGAGAGCCATGATCGTTCAGCTCCTGAAGAAGAAGAAGAAGAAGAAGAAGAAGAAGAAGAAGAAGAAGAAGAAGAAGAAGACAAAGTTCTGGGGGAAAATGTGAATAAAAAGGATTATATAAATATAATCAGAAAGATATAGTTGAAATTCCGAGGGTAAAAAATGAGGAAAGAATACTTGGAGAATTTGACTCTCACAGGGCTGACTAAAGGCAAGATAGACAAAGGAAAGTAGTGAATAAACTGTCTAACGGGCTTGTATAAAGGATTAGCAGAACAAGCATTATCAGACAAAAAGACAAAAGTTGCTAAAAGCTGCAAAGAACAGAATCGCCAACGTCCTGAAGCGACACGGCACATAGAAGAAGAAATAATTATTTTTCTCATATTTTGTGTCTGTATTTATTTACCTAAATTTAATTATATTTTTCTTGCTTTGTCTTTCATTTCTTATTCACTTATAACTTATTCACTTAAGAATCGCTTACAAATGCTGTTCTTGCAAACTTACCGTTAATAGTACTTCCAAACAAAATGGCTTCTGTTCAACCCCATCTTTCCACAATGATCATTAATAAACGCATGTGTGACTCAGGTAATTGGCATCTGGCCGACATTTATACTTGCCTAAATCACCTGACTTCCCTACAACTGCACAATTTTCCGTTCCGTATACAATCCCACTTGATTTTTATCATTCTTTCATATCCTCCCACACATGTTTCAATGTGATTCTTCCTATCACACTCCCCGCCGCCTCAATTAGCCTCCGAACTTGAATTAACCGCGACTTTTTAGTTGTTTCTTTCGCTTCACACTCTTTCACTGTCATTCATAAAATAAAATAAAATGAAAAGATGCCTAAGCTAAGACTGGTCTCTTTTATGGAATGCCTGATTTCTGAAGATTTGCCTCCCCAACAGCGCGTTGCTCATTATACGAACGGAGTAGAGTCAGTTGACATATCTTAGCCCCTACGGGAATATGCCAACTGAACAAGACAATTTTTATATCTAACTCACATATGTAGCTACACGCGATTTAAGAATGCTTTTTCCCCATTTTTTTTCTGCGTAGGTGAACGAATTTATATTGACACCCGAGGTGCCTGTAGTTAAACCATCTGGAGTACAAGGCAGAAGATATTAGTCAAAGAAAAAGGCAGCAGAATGCCAACTGCTTATATCTTTCTCAGATCAGACCAAAACATGGAGTATTGCTGGCATATCTTGTCTGGAGCTGCCTAAGACTCGCTTTCCAGCCTTGACAGGTAAAAAAGCTTTTTACGCAGCCTTGTAGACGATGAATCTTTTAAAACCTACACTGCCTTTCCCACAGGCATTTTCATGACAAATGTTCAGCTGAGATACATTCCTTAATTCCACCAGTTCAAACCTTTATAGCTAGGACCTAACATACCACATACATTGGGTCGAATCATCCTCATTCTCTTGGTATTCTATTGATAAGAGGAAGTTAGCTTCTTTTCCTTGAACGGCGATGTGGAACAAACTTCCAAGAGAATCAATTCCTAAACATTACAATCTTAACCTACCCAAGTTTAAGGTGAATCGTTGTCTATCCTACATATTCTCATTATGTACACTTACTCCCTCGACTTACGTCAACAACCAGACAAATAGTCCTCTAATTTGAGTGTCACTTAAGCCTTGTATTGGGTGAACTTTTAGTAAAAAAAAGAAATGTGCGTATTTATTTCAAGGATAAGTGTTTTGGGAGACATGCTGGAAAATTAAAGAAAATGGATTTTTTTCCACAAATATATTTCATACTTTTGGCCCCTGTCAGGGTTGACAATAGAAGTCCAAGAAGGATAAGTAGTCATGGGAGAGTGGTTTTGATAAAATATCATTCGCCGATTTTCTTCTTTATCTGGCACCGTAGCATGACAGTGATGAGTCAAAGAACAGCAAAAAGTGAATGCCAACACTTTCCCAACGGTGTCCCAAGACTGTCTCTTTTGTCTAGGATCATTTTGATGTACACACACACACACGCACACACACACACACACACATACATACACACACATACATTTGCTCTACTTTGTATTGAGCACTATTCTAAAAATAGTATTTTTAGTTATTTGAATTTATTTCGTATACACCACTCCTATACATATATATATATATATATATATATATATATATATATATATATATATATATATATATATAGGTTGTCCGAAAAAAAAGACGTCATTTTGTAGTCTCAACATAACCAATTCTCGTTGGAATGATCTCAAATTTTAACAAAATGTGTGAAAAATAAGTTGACTGCGCGGACTTATCTCAATGAGAATCTACCAGGAAAATGGATCAGGCGTGCCAGTGATAATGACAATGTGCTGTTGAAATGGCCACCATGGTCATCTGACTTGACACCTTGTGAATTTTTCTGTGGGTTTATATGAAAGGAGAGTTCTATATCCCCCGCTTCCTACAAGTCAAGTGGAGCTTAAGCAGTGAATCACTGAGGCACTGGAGAATTTTACGCAAGACATGCTATAGCGTGTTTCCCAGGAGCTGGACTACCGACTTGAAGTGTGTTGTGTCACAGGTGTGTACATTGAACATTTGTGAAGCTTTGTGAAATCGGTTATAAAATCTACATCCCTTTGAATATCTTGTTCGAATTCTTAGAAATATATATTTGTTATTTTTCAACATGGAGCCTATTTAATTACCTTTACCTGGGACATTTAGTTAGATATTCACATTTTAAATTATATCAATTTGGTGGGTAGATATCTTATATATATATATATATATATATATATATATATATATATATATATATCTTGACTATATAACCCAAATGAAAAATACACATTTCTCAGTCTATTGTTTTTATTTTCAATGAATTTGTACTCTATCCGCACGTTCTTCTTTGTACAATGTCCCGTCACGACGTATGCAATCATGGCTCTCTACGACTTCCTATCCTTTGTAGCTATCTCTCCTCGTCTCTATCAGTTTACAAGAGCTTGTTAGTTAGCTAACTCACTATTTTCCCTCTTCTCTCTTGCCTTCAATATGTCATGTGAGCGTCAAATTCTTCAAGCCCTCTTTTCTCATATCCGAGAAATTTTAACTTTTTCTTTCCATTTTCCTTAAAACTTATTCATATGCTTAGTCTACGGCATTCTCAGTATCCTTCTGTAGAACCATATGTCTATTGCCTTCACTTAATTTATGAGGATCTTTTCTTTGTTTCTAACGAAATATTCCTTTTTCTTAATACCTGGTTTCGTTTCTGGGAAACAGTATTTGGCTATTCCAATGCGCTTTAGGATTATTCCCCCACAGAGATTACTGATTACTAGAGCATCTTTCTCGTATAAATCAAGCTTTTCTAATATTTCGAGTATCTCTTCCTGTCGTACATTGTCAAATGCTTTTGTGTGACCTATAAAATATAGGTATTAGCCTTTCTCCATTTATGGAATGACGGATTATTTTTAACAAGTTACGTTTCGCTTGGCCATTTATTAGTGTGTTCAGTCCTCGCTAGATGCATCGGATTAAAACAGCTTGGTATATAATGCCTTACCTTTTGAATGTGGTAGTTGTATTTTTCCTACTATTATCAATTCGTGGTGTTTGAGCCCAATCAAAAAATAAGATCTTGAATGCCGATGTTCAAAGTAAGCAGGCAGATACTGTTCTCTTGTCAAAAAAGGAATATTTTGTATTTGGCCATCATTTATTTTCTCTTTGTTCGAGTCATAATTGTACAAAGCAGCATAAATAACTGATGGTGTCCTGGGTATGACGATAAACTACATCCGGCAGCAACGCATATGATCAATAATTGGAAGTTTTAAGAAGCGTGAAATCGCCTCTTAATTACTTTTGTTTCCAGCTCCACTCTGAGCCAGGGTGGTAGCACCTGTTATAGACAAATAGTGAAACCGCAAACAAAACACCATGAAATTATAAAAATACATTTTATATTAAAAATACTAGCAATACATTTTTATTTAAAAAAAATATCGACAATATCTATTTATAGTAAAATTAGCCACAATACATTTTTAAACAAATATGACCAGAAAAACATTTTTTCTGTAGTTGAAGGCATAAAATTGCGTTCAAATATATTTAGCTTAGGCCATAAAATTGTTCAAATTATTTATACTACGGTATTGAATGACCCATATGTCGCTAAATAAAATCAAACAACCAAACAATCAACATGAAATAATTTTTTCAAGATATTAATCCATATAATATTCTACAATTTCGTAAGATAAACTGTATTACAAAATATAACTTCAATAAAACTACAATATAAAACACACATATCGTCACATCTCGTAATTATGTCCACACAAACATGTATATACATAAAATAAGTAACATCTACTATTTATTCAACTGTGAAAGCAACATAACATATTTTTATTACTTCAAAAGTCCCAAGAAAATTAAATTTCGGCATTAAATGACCCATATTGAATTGATATGCCGTTAAACAAACAGCAACGATAAAGTAAGTGATGGGGGAATGATAATGTCAGTAAAAAAGCTGAGCTCTTGCTTAAAGGTAGCATGTTCAAATACAGCTGTCGCTTATGGAATTGATAACTGTAGTATTTTCCAACTCCTAGAATATATAGCATCGAAATGAAATGTTTTTTCATACAACACTGGGTCCAGTTGACCTGTCGTCAAAACAAGAAATAATTTTACTTCCTAATAGTGCCAAAGCGCAATAGTAATGATACTGACAATTCGGAAATGCCAAAGAGAAACGGTAAAGAACTTCATTTAATAGGTGATACTTTTCAAGAGAGAGATCAAAAAACACAGTTGCTTACTATGGTTGCTAAGATCTACGGTAAGTACTAATTTTTCTGTCCATCACAGGTGATAGTATATTGTTATAAATGTTCTATTTTATTATTAGTCATTTTTGTTAATCGTTGGCGCCTAATCTATAAATTAAACTATATTATGTGTATGGGCACAAAGGAAAATACAAAAAATAGAAGGGTCGATAGGTGTCGATACTATTCATGTTTTGAGGCATCGGTTGGCGGTTTAAAACATTTCGCCATGGTTAAGTGGGTCGACTGTATTTGTTTACTCCTACCCATGTTATAGAAACGACTAGTCTAGAGGTACACACGCGCGGAAATGCAAACACACACACATACAGAGAGGGAGAGAGTGAGAAACATACATACAGGGTGCGATGGATAAATTGTCGCCGAAATTAATCAAAACAAGAAAATAACAATGATATCTCATTTTAACGAATATAGTTACCAAAATTATACAAAAATATCTCGGAATACTAAAGAATAAATTTATTTAATAAAATCACCATTGACATTAAATGCGGCCTCTAGACGACTTCGGAAACTCCCTTAACTTTTCTGGAACGTCTCTTTGTTTAAGTTGGTGAATGATGCCATAACCCTTACCTTCAGTTCATTTTTGGTATTACAAGGAGTTTTGTTAGTGTCTCGCTCAACTGTGACCCACACATAATAATTGAGGGGGTTGCAGTCTGGGGAGTTAGGTAGCCAGATGTAAGGGGTGACGTGGTTGCAGAAATTGTCTGACAGCCATGACAGGGTTCTCCTGCTTGTATGGCATGGTGTAGAATCCTGTTGCCAGACATAGTGTCTTCCAGCAGCCATCCTCTTGACCCAGGGCAGCACTAACTCCTCAAGGCTCTTGATGTAGGCCTCCGTGTTCTGAGCTGCTGTTTCTTCGTAATCGCCATTAGACTCATCTATCTCTTTCGGAAACATTCGTATTGCAGCTTCCGGTGCGAATGTCAAGCAGTACAGCATATCATCTATAAATTTCTGGTGGAGTATATTGCGTTATGGTGATCTTTTTCTCATAGAGGGTGCCCAACTGACTCTGCAAAACTGTGCAGTCGACAAAATCTCAAATAAATAACGCGCATGCGCTAAATTTTAAATATATAAAATGGCGACAATTTACCCATCGTACCCTATATATATATTTGTATATATAAAAAGAACGTATAAACATATAAATATGTCATATATATATATATATATATATATATGACATATTTATATATTTATACGTTCTTTTTATATATACAAATATTTAAGTAAATGCTCTGTTTATAATAGACAGTATTAACAACATTTACCGGCCTGAATGTCCGAGAAATTTTCATTCCGATATGAATCGAACCTGTATCCTATACGGAACCGTCATATAGCCTGACTTGCCTTAACCGACTGGGCCACAGAGGAGCGCTCGATTAGCAAGGTCGATTTTACTGTTTTTAAACACAATTCTCCATGATTTTCTTTCATTCATTCATATCTGCTCAATGTGTATCCAAATGTAAACAAATGACGTCATACATTATGAAATGGACAAAGTCCGACAATTATTTAAAAACAGTAAAATCGATCCTGCCAACCGAGCGCTCCTCTGTGGCCCAATCGGCTAAAGTGCGCCAGGCTATATGACGGTTCCGTATAGGATACAGGTTCAATTCTTGACGGAGGACGAATATTTTCTATGAAAATTTCTCGGACATTCAGGCCGGTAAATGTTGTTAATACTGATTATTATAAACAGAGCATTTAGTTAAATGTTTGTATCTATAAAAAGAACGTATAAACATAAAAAATGTCTTAAATAATTGTCGGACTTTGTCCATTTTATAATATATATTGGTGTTTACGCCTTTCTAGGCATCCCCCTTTTTTGTTTTTTATTTATTTTTTTGGCCTCCTATTATAATATAATATTTTATATTTGAAATAATATATATATATATATATATATATATATATATATATATATATATATATATATATATATCAAGAAGAATTTTAGAGGCCACAAGTCTGACAAAGTGAAAATTTTTTTTCGTATGGCGCGTTTTGTCCTTTAGAAGTTCATCCGACTAAGTTTATGCTTATGTCGATAGGACTACACATGCGCACGATCGAGAGACGCTGGGAATTTTTAATTTAAATTTTTTTTTTTTTTTAATATGTGTTTTGGCTAAATAATCCGGCCGATTTCATTTAGATTCTTTTTGTTTATGTTTCCACCACTTTTGTTATTAAATATTGTCTATTATCATAATTTGGGATATTCATTTTTGTTTCTATTTCCGTCATTTTTGTTATTAAATATCCCACATTGTGATAATAGAAGATATTTTATAACAAATGTCTCTCTAGCCGATTTCATTTAGATTCTTTTTTTTGTTCATGTTTGCATCACATTTGTTATAAGGTATATTCTATTAGTGTGTGTGTGTGTGTGTGTGTGTGTGTATTAGTTTGCGTCAAAAATACAATTGATATATTCACCATTATTTGCAATGACTTGTTGCCATTTATCAGGCGGCTCTTAGATAGCATTTAGATAAAAAAAAATCTGAAGATCTTTATGTGAAAATGTTTTCGATCAACTTTTGCTTCTGGTTTATATTAGAGAATATTTTCCAGTTATTATTGTTGTATTCAGCTATGCGTTGTCACAGAGTAAACTATTTTGCTAGTGACGTGCATAGAGAGCTTTTCGACTATCAGTTACAGGTTAGGTTGCAGCCGCTGAACATATTCATGTGCATTTACTGTTTCATTATGTTTTAATATTTTTCAATAAATATCTCACTACACACAATATTTACTTTTCTTTCATGAAATTCAGCTGTTACCTGTCGGTTATGGAGATTTACTCTGGTTAATACACTGCCTTTTGCGATAACCTTTGTCGTATGTAACTCATTTTTCTCATCTGTTATGATATAAATTCAGCGCGATGCATGCGTCCTTACAATTGATACCTCAAAACGAAAATGACTTATGACTCAACTTAATATATTAAATTCATTTCGGTAACTAGTTTGTATTTATGCAGGTTTATCTGAAAATTAAGGAAAATTCATTGCTTAAGTTTTTTTGTTTTTTTTATTTAATTCATGTATCTTTAGGCATATATTGTAGTTTTTTTAATCAAAGAAAAAAATACGGCAAAACACCAGAAATTTACGCGTGTATAGCAGTTAATGCTGGGCAATCTCCTCAAAAATAAAGAAGAGACTTAAGCAACAGAAATGTGGTTATACAGAAAGATGCTGAGGATACAATGAACCGAACATTTTGGAGAATATTGGAAACGAAAAGGAACTTATACTTATCATCAGAGGCAGTTGAAATGTCTGGGGCAAGTAAGCAAGAAAGATGACTTGGAAAATCTGATACTCACAGGATAGAGGGACAGAGGAAATCAGTGCGTAATATACGTGATGGGCTTGAGTAAATGGATGGTAGAACATGGTTTGGGAAAAATAACAAAAACCAAAACTTATTAAGAGCTTCAAGGGACAGGAAGATGTGGAGGGCCTTGATCGACTTCGCACTGAAGGGGCATAGCAGATAAAAGAAGATGCGACACATCAAAGAAGTACCAGGCACAACTATAGACAAAACCCAAATCCCAAATTTCTTGGGTAAGGGTTTATGCGCAATTTATGTCCAGATCCTCCCCGGAAACTACAAAATATTCCGAACCATAAAGAAATTAAATAAAAGAATATTAAACAAAAAACTTTCGTTAGTATCCAACCAAACTTATGTGTGTGTGTGTATGTGTGTGTGCGCGCGCGCACGCACGCGCATCACGCACGCGCATAACGCACATGTGTGTATTTACCGAATGCATGTCCGTGTTTGCCGCTGTTAACTGAGAACGAACGCCCGAAGGTCATTGGAGGTTGATCCCTTCCTGTTGGTATTGGCGGCGACACTTTCAGTGCTGGATAAATAAATCTATAACTCACAAGCGTTCAAAACAAACAAAAGAGATGAATGAGCCACCAACAAATAAGTGCACTTCAAGGTGAAAAGGGAATTATATTTTACGGAGTTCCAGCAGGGACATAATAAACACGCATCTCGATTCCGGCTTCACACCTGTCAAAGATATGTTACTATCAACATGTATGAGTTTGTCTTTATGCGCAAACTGACCAAATGTTCTTCTACATTCAAAATATCAATGAAAATCTCTCTTGTTAAGGCATGTTTGTGTATTCTTCACACACACCGTGCCTACCCCTGTTCTTTGTGCTGCAAGTGTGGATCAACTTATGATATGGTTTCCGTGCACAAATGTCCCACGCACTGGAAACGACTCTGCGGGTTTATAATATCAAGAAGTCACTTGACAGATCGATCATGATAAGGTGCGAACACGGATCTTGTCATTGTAAAGCGAATGTTGTGACCATTCGGCAGTAGACCAATGAACCGTTTTCAAATAGAATGAAGTCTATGTTTTAAATGCATTAATCATTAGAACATGTGTTGGCTGTCAAGCATGAATATCAATGCAAGAACTGGGAATTAACAGTAGTAGTAGTATAATAAACAGAAACACACATACACAGAGAAATACACACGCACACAGACACACACACAGACCGACGTACACACGCATGCACACACACGTATATATATATATATATATATATATATATATATGATGACGATGAATTACATCCGGCATATATATATATATATATATATATATATATATATATATATATATATATGTTGTGTGAGTGTTTGTCTGTGTATCTACTAATTCGCTCGAAATGGCAATATCATGATGAAAAAAAGGCCCAAAACGTGATAAAAACATATTTATGTTGTTATTATTAAGAGGAAATACCAAAATATTTTTGATTATTTTATTAAATTTATTTTAATCCTGTCTAGCACGTTCAAAATTTTGGCTAAAATCTTGTTTTCCTTTTGTCAGAGGAGGGTGGGGTGCGGAGTTTTCCTTGCGTCAGCGGAGTCGGGGGTGGAGATTAATGTAGGAAATTTTAGCGTCTCCTTTGCGGTAAAATCACATTGATTTGAAAATTCTTGCAAAAATCAAATAATTGTCGGATTTTAATGAAATTTTCAGAACTTATTCATAAATAAATGATTTTTTTTTTTTGCATTTTTCTTTTTTAAAGTTTTGGTAGAAATAATTTTTTTTAACATCTGTCGAAATGCCACAACACAACATCCCACCTCACCCCCGCTTCGCATTCTATGTTATGAAATTTCTAGAAATTAAAATTTCGCCAATTCATATTTATACTAGTTAAGAGCATGACACTATGGAGAATTTAAAACATCAATTATTTTTTTTTGTTTGTTTGTTTGTTTGTTTGTAAAAAAGAAATACCTTTTACCGAGAATCTGCTATAAATCGTAAAATAAAAATGCAATAAAACTGACATTATTTAATTAGAAAAACTTTCAATTGCTTTTATAAATAAAATATATATTATGGACAATACTCTGGTTTCCAATGGTTACCAAAAATATGACGTTCGTATCATCACATTTCTATTTTCTGTTGTCGGACATTACTACGACGTGCGGTATGAACTCAGGGGCAAAATAGTTTGTCGTATAGTTTTGTCAGTGCACGTGCTCATGGGGCTGATAATCTCGCAATCCATTGAAATCGATCTTTACTGAATGGAGCCGTCTATCAAAAAATAGTCATGTCTAACTTTTTTACATTTGTAGTTGTCCCTTAAAATCAACATTACATGTCACTTTTTTCACGCTTCCTTTTGTTAATTCGTTATAAGGGCAAACGAATTAACATGGACGGAGAAAGATTGTGTTGCGCCAATAAGATTGTTTCGGAAATCAGAATTCGAAATCTCTTCTTAAAAAGGCTATCTTTGTCTTCGGCAGATGGTAGATCTCACATGACTAAAGAATTTCCGTCATTGTTCGTTTTTTTTTTTAGCCGCACGCTGCAGGGGGTGGGTGTTTTTATAGTCAACATCTCTCGATAATTTGCCAGTAAAGGCTGACGAGCTTCTATCTGCCCATTAGCACACCAACTTGTTTTGAAATCAGAAGCTGTCCTTCTCGTAGACTGGTTGCTAATCAAGGCTAAAGATCATATGTCTGCCTATTCGCACCGAACCTAATTTGAATTCATAATTGTTGCTGTTCTGGATTGGTTGCTAACCAAAACTGAAGAGCCTAGCGTGCCTTGTTATTTAACCCATAGCAAAAGAGAAAGATTCATATTTTTTCCAAAGGTTTTTGTGTGAAAGTCAATGCAGTGAACTCGGACGTAACTTGATTCTCCGATTTCTCTGTCCGAGCAGCTAACCTTTACACTAAGGTGCGCCCAATTATCGACTCTTAACGTCTGTGAGAAAATAACGTTTTTCTCAATAACGAGGTATGACCCAGAAAAAAAAAAAAATCAATGATTGATAAAAGTTCTTGTCTAATGATCTAAATTTGGCCCTTTTGGTGTTCCATACCAAGAATGTATGCCCGGAAGGCAAAGTTCAGTAGGTTTATTTAATCAGCTCGATGACAGCAGGTGCTCACCACTTCCGCAGGCAAATGCAACTATTTATTATGGATGCCGTAAACAAATAATGGATTAACCTGATTTTCCCCCTTTTGTTTTCTGTCCAGTTCCTTGAAATGAGATCTTTTCATTCACGTCTATTCTTTCTCGTTCTTTTCCTGATGCGTATCATCTGTCTGCCACTTGTATTCCTTAAAAACATTTAATTTTTCTTTCATTGCCACTAAATATGTATTAAGTCTTTTAGAAAGAGTCGGAAGAAATAAAACATCGTAAGACACACTTTCAACAGGCATCATCATCGTCATTTGAATTTTTTTAAAAAAAGAAGAAACAACTTGTTTGTAAACAACTGTATTCAAATTTGACTAAATCTTAGCCCTCAATTAGTAACAGTGGGACATTCTGACCGTAGTTATCTTTAAGCAAACTATTTAATATAGCGATTTTGCTAAGAGTTCGAACTCACTACTCAGTTGCAACTGATCTAGGAAGACAAGTTTGTTAACTGTTACACCACATCGAAGAGGAGACGTCTTAATATAGATATGTCAGTTTTTAAATTTTCGTTATATATTGTTTGTTTGTCAAACAGCATATCAACATCCTTATGGGTCATTTAATACCGAAATTTAATTTTCTTGGAAGCATTAGTATTTTTTTCTTATAAAAATGTATTGCTGGTAATTTTTTTTTTAAATACATTGCTGGTAATTTTTTTAAAAATGTATTGCTTGTAATTTACTTTAGAACATATTTTTATACTTTCATAATTTGTTGACTCCAGTTTGGGCGGGGGTAACTATTTTGCCCATAGCTGAAAGCCTAAAAGGTGCTACATCCCGGGTCAGGGTGGGCCTGAGAACAACAGGAATTATGAGATGGTTCCAGATTTCTCAAAACCTCCAATCTCCCGATTAGAGAACTTTCTGCCGGATGTAGTTTGTAGCCATACACAAGACGTCGTTATATATTAACGTTAGCATTCTTTTTTGATTTTATAAGATAAATAAAAAAAAAAGTTTATCTTTTGAAAAAATGCATTGAAAGGCGAATATTAAAAAAGAAAATTCTAATTTTCTAAAATTCAAACTATACAAAAACTCGTATAGAAAGTAGTGAAGGAACACGAGAACAACGCGGACAACGTTTAAATACTTTTTATTATAATTTTGCTTGACACATTAGCGGTAAAAAAAATAGTTTTATACAGTGTAACCCGGATATAAGAGAGTTGTCGGGACCGGAGAAGAAGTCTCTTATATCCGGGTTTCTCTTATATCCGGGTTTGGTCTATTTTATATACATTAACACAGGCTCTAATTTGGGACCAGAGAAAATCTCTCTTATATCCGGGTTTCTCTTATATCCTGGTCTCTTATATCCGGGTTACACTGTAGTTGTAAATTCAAAGCCATGAAGAACGTGTTGCGATCAAGAATAGATGTGAACAAAGTAAAGCGGATCTGCTGGGAGAAAACTGTTTCCCGGTGCTTTGGTAGAATTCATCATGAAATGTTTATTAAGATTTGCTGAACATAAAATCAATAAATGGAGTTATTATTATGTTTTCATCATAATGTTCGTTTATCGTAGTATAAACTAAGCTCGCCAAGTAATTACTACTGAGTAAGAAATTTAATCATCATTTATTGCTCTATTCTGATGACCTTGTGCTAAACTAAGCCAAGTTTAGTAAATAACAATCGTTTCTCGATACCATTAAGGAATTTAACCAATGTCTGCACCTTCTCTTAGACGGTTATTCCTTGATGTCTGAGGTATTCCTAAAGAGAAATTGTCGCGATAACTGGACAATTTCTCCTACCATCCGCATGTAGGTATACAGAGCTCAATGTTAGTCCTCACCTTGTGTCAGACTTACCTTTGTGGGCGGGAAGAAGTAAAAACAATCGCCAGAAGTGATGGTCCGGTTGTCAAGTGACTTGTCCGATCCAGACGCAACAAAGTTTAAAAAACAAGGAAATATCTACTTGAATAGAAACGACAGGCCTCTGAATTATTTTTTTTTTTGTCTTTTGTTTGTCATTTTTTGCCGCCATGTCATCCTTTTTTTTGTTGTTTTTTTCCCTTTTTTTAAACAAACATTTTGTTTGCAAACAATTTTCTTCTTCTTCTTCTTCTTCTTCTTACTTCCTGCTGTAAGTGAATCGACTCAAAAGGGTGAGGTCTTCTTTCAAAGAAACAAATGGCGAAACAACTCAGAAAGTTTTTGTCTTTACTCAACCTGAGAACATTTCATTTTTTTATCTTTCCTCCTTTACATTTTCTTTCATTAACTCCTTTCTTTGTTGCTTGATTGTTTTTTTCTTTATATTCTTGATTTCTCTGCTTTCTTTTTCTTTCTTTCAATCTCTTTTCTTTACATTGTTTCTTTCTGTACATTCTTTCTTTCTTTCTTTTCATTCTTCATTCCTTACCTTCTTTTTTTTCTCTTCTTCCTTTTGCTCTCTTCTTTATGTACATTTTTCTTCCTTTACTTTATTTCTTTCTTTCTTTCTTTCTTTCTTTCTTTCTAGTAAGTAACATTGATTTTCTGTCATGTGCTGCTTCTCTCTCACTTTCACTTACAATCATTTTTCTTTTTATATCTTTTTTTCTTTCTGAAATTGCCACTTACAAAACAGGCGATCACCGAATTGGATTTCTATTTAAAAAAAAAAACGGGAGATCTAGAGATATTTGATACATTAGATCTATCTATCTATCTATCTATCTATCTATCTATCTATCTATCTATCTATTGTCTGTACGCGTGGTTTGTGTTTATGAGTGTGACAAATGAAGTTGGGAGTCAAGTGTGGAAGAAACGTTAATCAGCAGTTTTTAAAATGTCATGAAATATTTTACGTTGAAAAAATTAAATTTTCTGTAACAGACATGATGAGGGAATTTCAGTATCACTAAGATGACAGAAATAACAGATCTTCACAGCACTACCAAAAAAAGCAAAAAAAAAAAAAGAAGCCAGATGCAAATGATTGCAATTTGCATTGGACGATCAACTTAATGAGACACCTGACAAAGCTTATCGCCCGAATTCTGACGAATAAAGCGCATAGCAGAATTAGCCCGGAAATAGGAAAAGAACAGCATAACTACGTTGAAGATATTGGCATAAGAAATGCGATATTTCTGATTAGAATGATATCAAAGTTAGCGATGCACATGCAGAAGAACATGTATATCCATGTTTTATAGATTACAACAAAATATTTGATATGGTACGACTCAAAAATCTATTTGAATTGCTATGATTGACTCCTATTTTTTACATGTTTTGGGATTGTAAGAATTTTTCATAGATAATATTGATTTTTTTATACAAATCATACTATTTAACGCATAGCTGATAGGAGAAGTGGTGGATTCATACCATTCCTAAGGCTACTTGCACGTAAGTGAATGTAACGAACCCAACTTGATATTGAACTCGGCTCTCCGATTTCTCGTTCTGAGAAGTTATCCATTACACCACTCACACATCCACGTATATTGCACTTGGTATTCCCAATTCCATCGAGGTACTGGCGATGCCCAACGTTACCCCAAAGTTGTTTCTTCATTTGTGATGAGATTGTCTGACATTTACTGCAATATACGAGCGCCGATATTTTCTGTCCTCTGTTAAAACACTTCCTACTCAGTTTTTATTTTCCAATTTGTAATTTGCATGTTAGGTTGTTTCTTTTGCTGACATGCATGCATTCTGTCTTCTTAAAAGTGATGATTACAATTATTTTAACAGACGATGGGAAAGGTGAAACGTATATCCGAGGACCTATTAGAATAAAGACACCTTCCAAAACCTAAGCAAATTATTAAGAAACGGGAAAATCTTATTAGAAACAAAGAGTTTCCAATTACAGTGTAATGCCCTATATCACAAGTTTCTTATAGCTGAAGAGGAGACTTGAGGCCACATAGATGTGGTTCTGCAGAAGGATACTGAAGATACTATGGACGGTGCATGTAAAAAACGGGGACCTTTTAAGGAAAATGGAAACAAAAAGGACACTTGTAATTAGAATCAGAAAGCGATCATCAAAATTTCTGGGACACACAATCAGGTAAGTGAACTTGGAGAATTTGATACTCACAGGACATACTGAGAGGAAAGTCTAATCGTTTTTGTTTGTCTTTCTGCGATTAGTTTTATTTTTATAAATACGAATGATAAATGATGTTTACGCAAAGGTTCAATTTATATTAAGATTTAAAGTTCAACGTTCCGACATCATCAGCTCTTCCCTTGGGTGCATATTTATAACCGACATTTACGTTTATATTCACCTCTCTACATATATATATATATATATATATATATATATATATATATATATATATATATATATATATATATAAAGTATATTACTTTAGTCTGATGTTCTTTTAGATGATGAGAGAAGTTACAGAGATTTTTTCCATTTTGTCATTCAATTACCCAACATTGTTCTTACATATAGGCTTTTTATATATCATATTCGCAATATGTGTGTGTGTGTGTGTGTGTGTGTGGACACTGAGGTCAACACCCAGCGGCGACAATTTGTTTCATAGTTAAACGCAATTAAGCATGAATCATGTTTTGTCATTTCTGACATGTTTACATACGCTTTAACTCATAAATATAGCCTACCATAAAATATATTTTTTTCTCTCTCTCTCTCTCTCTCTCTCTCTCACACACACATATATATATATATATATATATATATATATATATATATATATATATATATATATATATTAGAGTAATGGATAGCAGCCAAAATGAGAAATCATAGAGCCGATTTCGAATTGCAGTCAAGTTCGCAACATTTACTTATGGGCAAATACCTTTGTAAAGTGGGTATAAACTAATCTCTCCTTTCTCGCCCTCAGTTACGGATTAAATAACTGGAAAGACTGGACTTTCTCGCTTGTTGGCATTAAGAATAGTAGATGGACACCTCTCAATTCAAAACCGCATTTGGCCCCGGAGCCAAATCACATGTTGCCTCTGCTAGGGTTACGGTGAAGACATCAGCAATTAGATATGGTCAGTAGCAGTCCAGATTTGTGGAATCCAGCTAAAGCAGTGATAGGTCAAAAAAAGTCACTGTAAAAAAGCCAGATTCAAAAAAGAATCAAGACAAGGTTATCACCCAGCGGACAGAATTCGAGCTCCTTATCCGAAAAGTACACAAAATCCCAATTTCAAATAAATTGAAAATTATAGGAAGTTTGATTCAAATTTTAATGTCAATTTGAGACTTTCTTCACGTAAAGTCAGGAATTATAGGATACTAGGAATCCCTAATTATGAAATATATCGTATATGTGACTGTAGCATTGTTGGAAAACATTTTTTACGTCTTAAATCTATCTTTGCAGACAGTCTTCGTGGTTTGTTAACGTTTTGGCGCAAACTTTCAAAAAAAAAAAGAAAACACCGTTCTGAAATATATCGAATATGTGAGCGTAGCACTGTTAGAATTTTTTTTTTTAGAATTTGTATCGATTTGCTATGAATTTCTGTTGGAAACAGAGCAGACCCATTAACTCGTGATGTCATAAATAGATGACTTTATTACCGGCCACCATAAATTAATTGTGATTTTTTCTGTGACTTTTTCATAGTCAAAATTGTAACTTTTTCTGTGACTTTTTTCCTGTGACTTTATTACTGATCATGGATTTGTGACATTGAACTGCAATGGATTCATACCAAAAAGAGTCTTCATACTGAACAATGGTAGAGACCTAATTATACCTAATTAAATGGAAATGACTCCTATATGCGTAACTGAAACCTCTGGGGTAGTATATGTGGGCGGGGGCATCCCTACACACAAACTAGTTGTTAACACAAAAATTTTCCCCATTTTATTTAGAAATTATTCGCTTTATTTTCATTAAATATTTTTTACTTTCTACCTAACTCCACGCGACCGGACATGTTCTTCCTTGGGGAAAAAAGAAATATGTTTAAGAAAATATAATTATGATAAAAAAACAAAATTTAGTGGAGAACTCGACTAGCGGAAATGATTGCTATCCTAGCACCTATCAACATATCTATTTTCTCTTTGGTCGGATTCCACTATTCCCATTATTGTTTTTTTAAACAAAAAGGCAGACAAATTCAGATAAAAATATTAAAAAAGAAGAAATTAGTCACGTACGTCCGGTATTTGCCCTCCACCTTGAGTCCTTTACCCCACCCAAAGTTTACGCGTTTTACTGTTTCGCTTTCAGGGAAAAAATCTACAAGATGCCCAAGCGCAGCTGCATATACCAAGCAGGGGCGCGATAAACAGATGTATAGACACGTGTAGACTTGTTTTGTTGAACATATGAGCTTTCAAAAGAAGGCACGTGCACTAACTTACATATGTTCACTCAATATATATATATATATACTCAATATATATATATATATATATATATACTCAATATATATATATATACTCAATATATATATATATATATATATATTGAGTGTACATGATATGTATTTCATTATTCTTTCATTTATTGATATATATATATATATATATATATATATATATATATATTAAGGACTCACACCCATACTAATATATGCACTTGCACACATCATACACATTCCCAAAGAACTAAATGATAACATACACTTAACACACACACACACACACACACACACACACACACACACACACACACATCCCATTCCCAACAACCAATAAAACTGTCAAAATGAAGGGAATTCTGAATCGCATGAATCTCCCAGTCTCTATCTTAACTTAAAAGAGGCCGTTTGACCAACACAAGGACTGACAAAAATTAACAATAAAAAAAAAACAAATGAAAAGATCATTTTCTTCAGAAAGTCATTCATTCATTACTACTAACAAGAAGATATATAGGTCTACGTATGCGTATCTATGTACGCATAAATGTGTGTACATAGGTACATGTACACTTATTACTAAACTCCTGCTCAAATGGTGAAGTTATTTATTTTTTATACATATATATATATATATATATATATATATATATGGATATATGCACACACACACCAACACACGCATAAACACCAAAAAATGAACAAATGAACAAATTCATGCACGCACAGCACGCACGTTGCGTGCTGTGCGTGCATGAATTTGTTCATTTTTTGGTGTGCACTAACTCCCAGATGTCAAGTTTATTATGAACAGAAGAGTCATATTCGAACGTGTTTCTAAAATAATTGTAATCATATAAAAGATATTTTATAGTTCAATTGATAGTTTGTAAGAAAACAGGTATTTTTTGTGTATACAGACTTTTGGAAGTACATTGTATTTTAGCCTAAGACAGCTTTATTTATTTAAGCAGTTCTTTTCTATCTAAGAATTTCTAGATTAACTTTTCCAACACCAACACACGCATAAACACCAATAAAGAGCGCGTGAAACTTGTACAATGAAAATAATTTTTTCAATCTACTATTTTCGGGAACGAGTATAAAAACTCCCGAAGTGTTTTGTTAACCTCAATCAAATGTTAATTTTGATAATTTTTAACTAGAGGAGGCTAAAAAGTTAAAAATAAAAAAAAATATGCTACCTTTTTTTCTTCAATTCGTGGTCAATTTTTAACAGCAATTAGATCGTCGTGAATCATAATATATCAACCTCCCGCATAGTCAGTCCTGTATAACGTTTTAATCAGGTACCAGATCAGTCAAGTTATTTTTTTGCAGCTTTACCCGAAGAAAGGACTATTGATGTTAAAAGTCTGAAATTAAAAAAAGATATTAACAGTCTAGAGCAGTGGTTCCAAAACGATGCGCTTCATGGGAGCGATGGAAGAGGATAGCAGGTGAGGCAGAATGATTGTAAGACAAAGATTTAGAAACAGTTTAAAAAAATTCATATGCCAAAGATAAATTTGATTCCATGATTTAAAATTTTATTATGGATTTCTTGTAATTGTATGCATTTATCATTGTGATATTTTGCAGTATATTAAGTATTAAGAATATAGCAACTAGGATCCGCAAATTCGAAAAAAGAGATATCAATGATAATGTTCTTATTTCGAATCCGCGGTTATCTCTCTCTCTCTCTCTCTCTCTCTTATTTTTAAATGTACTTTTATCATATAAAATTTGGTGAGGCGCGAGCCAATTTTCATATCGAAAATGCGGTCCAGAGAAAAATGTTTGGGAAGCCCTTGTCAAGGATGTAGTTGTTAATGCTTTCTTAATTAACACCTGCCTGATCAAACCTTCATAACTAGTAAGGGTTAATATTAAGTTTATTTTGTTAGTACTACTGCCCAGGGGATTTGGAATAAGACTAGGTTTAGTGTTTTTGATTTTGTGGTGGATGACTAAAGAAAAGTCCAAGCATTTGGCCTTTTTTTCAGTGAGATAAAAAAAAAATGCAACATCTGCTTATAGTAGGAACTAACGAAAGAGATTTATCATTCTTCCTAAGCGATTTTGGAAAATAACTTCTCTGTCCACACCAGGTGACTCGCCTTTACCCCGTCTAAGCCGCTGAACCTTATCTTGCAAGTGCGGTTAACCCATTCATGTTCTGTGAAATCCGGCCATGTCCTCAGATATTTACTTAACATTCGCAACCCACTACTTTTCAAGACGATGCGTCTTTCCGTTTGCGGAAATGCTAAACCCTACTTCCGGCACAAGCTTAGGTTTTTTTTCTGGCAAATGCCAACGTGCCCAGTCTCCACCTGTGTTGTTGGATCTCTTTCTAGGTGCCAGGGTGGAAATAAGTGATAGGGGTTTCGATTAGGCAAGGCTGGTCCTAATTAAGTTGCCTTTTAGCCTCCAACGGGCAAAGATGCGAAACTTGGCGAGCCGAATCGGCCTGGAACATATTTTGACAAGCGCTGTCAGAAAGTTTAAACACATCATCGTCCATATGTTATTTCAGGACCGGAAATATATAATATATATATATATATATATATATATATATATATATATATAAAACCTCCCGCACACAGACACATACGGATATATGTCTGTATAAGGTATGTTTGTATAACAAAGTATTTCCCATCAGTATATCGTGTAAACACTACAATCTCGAATGCTAATTTTTCGAGATAGCCAGCAGTTCCTCTTTAAATGATTGGCGCAACTCAATCTTTCTCAATTACATATGAAGCAGTGTCAGCTTAAACTATGTAAAATATTTGAACATGAGTTTTCAAATATCTTCTGGTTCGCTTTAATACTTGAAAAGAAAATAAGATGACAACCAGCGACACGTGAATAAGCGGCACTCGAAAATTCCAAACGAAAACACAAAGCAGAAAAACAGAACCGTATAAACCTAAAAACAGAACTCTTTGACAATGGCTTTTAAAGGTCAAAATCGCTCAGAAAACAATGTAAAAAGTTTCTTCAAGTTGTCCATCGAACCCCAAAATATGGCCCGAATCATAGAATAATTAATTAAAAATCTTATGTTTAATTAAAGAATTTACCGTGTATGATGTTAATCGACACTTGCTTTATTATAGATTCCTGATCTTCCATATACATATATAATTCCATCAACAAAAGGTCGAAACATGTTACACAGAATAAAAACTTTGGAATCTTTACCCGCAATTTTGATTCCGATGTGTAAAATTTTATTTAAAAAATTAAAAATGCAATAAAAAATATTGTATGAGCAGAACTTGTCGGTTGAATTTAATAAAATTCGTTTAACAACGAAAAGGGCAAACAAACACAACATTCTACATGTACGCCCATGGGCGCAAGCGAGCGAATGAGCGTACGCGCGCGAACGCATACACGCACGCCAACATACACAATGGAAAAAAAAACAAAAAAAAAAAAAACGCTTGAGCCAATAAAAAGTGCATATAAAAAAGAAAACTCGATAAGTATAAATAGTCAATTACTGATAACCCCTGACGAGTGGACGGAGTGATTCCCGGAAGGACCGTCTACGAAACTTTGGAGTAGGCATCCTGAAAGTAACATCAATCAGCTAAGCGACAATTAAGTGAATTATTTGACCACATGAGTGCCATTTAGACGCATAACTTCAAAAACCCTATTCATCATGAAACCTGACAATTTTTTTTATCGTAGGAGGTTTTACTGCCTCTGCTGCAGCTTTGATAGTCGCCCATTAGGTATCTTTCGACATAATTTGGCGTTCATCAGTATAAACATCTTCTTTAATGGACCAAAGATTTTCGATGGGTTAAGATCCAGAGAAGCAGGCGGCCACACCATCAACTTTTCACCTTGTATGCCTTAAGAGGCTATGAATGCTTGGGTGATCTTGGAAGAGTGGGAGAGAACGCTGTCATGAATGAATGCTAGAGTAGAGTCCTTAAAAGTGACAGAGAGATGTGATCTAGCGATAGATCCAAGATCTCCTTTAGGAGATTGCAATAGGCGGCTGTGATCACTTTAAAAACTTCAGATACCGGGCCAACAAGTCTGTCTCCAATGATACCAGCATACAATATGACTTCCCACCCTGTTGTCAACGCAGTAAATGTTGGTGATGCTCATCTCCGAAACAGACCCAACTATTTATCCAACCGTCGGGTCTGTCAAGAGTTGCCCTGATCTTGTCAGTAAACAAAGCACAACTCATGTCCAAAATAATGTACTTCCGCGCTCATTGAAGCCTCCAATTGTTGTGAGGAGGCATTAAAGAAGCAGTTTCAAAGGAGCTCGCACGGAAGACTTGGTCCCGAGGATGCGATTTCTGGTGGTTTTCGATACACGAGGAAGTCCAGAGGCGATAAAAATAGGTTTGCTAGTTGGTCCGGGTTTCCTAAGTAACTTTCGGATAAATTCGTAGCTGTCAGTCTTGAAGGCCCCACAATTAGATTCTTTCTTCATTGGTGTCCACATGACGATCTAACTTCTCCGCAATGACACGAAGAGAATGTGGATCACTTTCCTTATCTTCGTAGCCAACTCTTTTCCAGCAATGACATAGATAGATAGATAGATAGATAGATAGATAGATAGATAGATAGAAAATATACAGTCTGAGATATATAGTTTGGTGCATGCATAGTTGAAGGCTTTTTTGCAAGTGTGATTCAGAACTATTGTTATCTGCATACAGAAACCCTATGAAATGAACTTACTGATGTTTGGATTTTGGAACAGAGACGGGCAAGATTAAATAATCGACCGTTTGCACTGTAGACAATCTCAGTCCTTGGAGAAAGATCATCTATCAACCATCACCAATTAAAACAGTCCGGTCAGAATCAAAGATTACACTTAGTGAACCAATTTTGGAGAAGTTAGATCTCTTATCATGGTAGCCATCTATCTTCTAGCAATGACCTTCAAGTAAGATACAACACCTTCTCAAATGACCAGTATCAGACTTTGGTTGCCTTCGAAATAGAGTTTTTCAAGATCGTGACACCAGAAAAGGCACCAACATGTTAGTGTAGAAGGCAGTAGTGATTCCACCTTTCCTGCATGCCTATGACACCGGGACAACTCATCAACATCTGAAATTCCTTGAAATATTTCACCAACGTTGTCTTTAAAGTAACTTCTACATCAGTTGGAAAGACAGAAGAAGCAACATCAACATACTAAAACAAGCTAAAATAACCAAGATTTTAAGCCATCGTCATAAAAAAGCAAATTCGTTGAAGTAGATATCTGGTGTGAATGGATGATACCAGTCTACCAAAACACATCTTTTATTCACGACAGAAGAAGAGTTTCAAGGACGTTCTCTAAAATAAAAAAAATGAAGAAATGCAACATTGACATCAACAGCTCGGAATCCAGTGAATTGGACAGGAATCTCTGCAAATCCATTGTCAGAGACGAAACAACAATCTGAGAAATCAAACGATCAGCCAAACTTGAGGAAAAATAAAGAAATCGAAACGAAAGGCAGCAACCAAGTCTTAATCCACCATCTGGAACAACATATCTTCAATGTCGAAGGAAATCTGAAGCAAAAATCGATCTCATTATCCATTCCAGTCTCCACAAACCCAACTGATTGTGACAAACCAAGCAAGACCATTATCCACGACGTCGAAGGATTGCACTATCCCTCTTTCTTCATTATGTATCCGAGCTGTCTCTTTCTGATTGTAAATATATAACTTTCTTTGTAGTTTTTTCATTCAAATTCCCGCGTTGCTTATATGTTCCCTGTCTGATGTTCTTAGCATTATTTCGTAGAATTGCATTCACATTACTTCATCATCTTTGAAAAAATATCAGAAATATGATGAAGGATATGTTTGCCAAAAAAAATAAATCAGTAACAGTGATAAATTAGCAAGAACATATAAGCCTGTTACTTTAATCGTAAATTCCTGTCATTTAGTCAATAAATTGTGTTCGCTAATTTCTCTCTAAATTTCGGGGATGAAGAATTATCGCTACTTACTTCATTTACATGAATAATTCCCTGATTAGAACAATATTCAGAATGTAAATAATACATTGCGTTCGCATCTTCATTGCTTTTTTTTGTTTTGTTTTGTTTTTTTTTTGCGGGGGGGGGGCTTCGATCTCTCCGGCTTTCTTTTTGAGTACAAGACATCTAGCAGTTTCAATGAAAAAAAAAAACAACTTCTAATTTCCACTTTCTATATTAAATATGCACCTGATGAACCATTAGAAGTTGCCGGGTGGTGGAGGGGAAAAACGTATCTAATTATCGCCAAAGGACACTTGACACCACTCAATATCTTTTTTTAAACATTCTAAGTTTAAACTTTCAGTGTATGTATTAACAATCTATTTCTCTAATTAACGCCTGACATTTATTAGGTTTAAGAAGCTTTATTATAAGTGGTTAAACTAGTGGACGGTGTTGGTCGGTAATTTAGACGATCAGCAGGAAAAAGGATTTGCAAAAAAAATTCCCTGAAAACTTTGAAAATTATTGTCTGCACTTGAAATGACCTGGCAATCATAACATTAAAAAATTAATGATCGAAATAACTTGTGTAATATGTTCAGCAGCGGGGCTTTACACAAGTCAAAGTTTGAACAAAAGGATACGTTAGAGTAATACATGGTCGAATGACAGCAAAGCCCGTAACCTAGTCACATGGTAAGTACGAATAAAAGTGGCCATAAAAGAAAAGTTAGAGCGAAAGTTATTAAAACATTACTGCTTTTCTATCAGGCGAAATGAGATCCTTGTTTGGGTGAAGAAGAAACATAATTTACTCTTCCATCCTAAAGGATAGTTCTGAAAAGCTTCCCATCGAATGATTTTAATTTATTTTTTATGACTTCATCATTTAGAAATATTAAAGTAAAATGAATATTATTTTATAATAACCATGATTGTTGTTTCTTTTGGAAATTATACAACTATTCTTGATCAATAAAAGTTTTTCATACAATGGTGAACTTTTATATATTACTTCAAAATAACGATTAGCTCTTAACTGATGTATTGAATTCAAAATAATGATATTGCTAAGTCCTGTTCTCAAGTTGGCCAGTTAACCCTGTAAACTATTCAATAGTAAAACGTTTTGATGGCGTCAACAGTTAGCCGGAATTTTTTTCAGATATCCATTAAAGAAGTAAAATTCATGGCAATTTCAAGACGAATTCCTTGGAAAATATTCATAACCTTGGATTTCAGAGACCAATTGTGTTTTTATTATTATAAAATTGATTCTAGTCAATAGAACAGACATACGAGTCATGTTCCACACGTAATGCTTTTCATAGAAACTACAACAAATACAGGGAGCACAATAATAACTCTCAATAATAACCAATGTGAACTGAATTGCTATTATTCACAATCTATACGACGAAACAAAGATTCTTGGTCAAAGAAACTAGAAAGCTTCAAGGAACTGACATCAGAACATTTGTTGTAACGAGTGAGGAGACTCTGTACTATTTTGTTCTGTTTCTACATCTGTCATATGCTTTTCTACCACACATCAACGTGTAGTATCTCTGAATTGTGTCTTTATTTTTGGACAGGCTGCAATTCAAATGTGTTTCTGCGGACAGAGCACTACTGAAAATATTATTGAAAGGTACTCGGTCAAGGGGGAACAGCTGCTCGCGTCAGTATCTCCCTCATTGCACTTAGTATGTGTGTGTGTGGGGGGTAGCGGTAGTAACACCGATGCAAGCGCAACCGGCTGCTGCGGGGGATCGGCTATTTCGTATCACATCTTGCCAGCGTGGGGCGGCAAATAAATACTAAGGGTAGGGTGTGCACAAAATTCCTAGCCCTGTTAAACTGGAATTATTTACGCATTAGGATTAGGATTAAAGTGTAGTATCGGCACTGGATGAGCGGCATTTCTGATGAGTATCTATACTATTGTTTGTTTGCATGACTGTCAATAATATTCTACCTTGTGTCATCTCCATTATCAGTATTCAAGGATTGGATTCAGTTATGTTTTCTGGCCAAGTAACCAATCTATTATTCATTAAGCGAATATGTATTCGGTAAACAATGGCGAGGCAACAAAACTAGAGAAAAGCAAAAAGAATTACAAATAAAAAGAAAATATGGAGTGGATGGTATAGAGACGTACTTCATGGGTAGATATCTAGAGAGACTGAAATTTTTATAGAGTAAAAGAAATAAAGAGAAAATGAAATAGAAAATATTTGAGAATTCCTTAACGCATTTTTGCATATGAAACTAATCAATGTATTTATTAAGTTGAAATCAGCAAACATTGAAAAGGATCGAAGCAAAGAGTGAGTGAACAGATGAATGAGATAATGGAGTACTTTACTTTTATTGGGATGGATAAGGAAGAGAATGAGATGATACCTATATAAAACGAGACAAGAACAAATGCATGAGATAATGGATCGTATTACTTTTAATGGGAGGGATAAGGAATAGAAAAAGAAGATACAGATAAAAAATGGGAAAAATTAATTAAATAATGGATAATCTCACTTGTATTTTGACGGATATGGAAGATAATGAAAGATACAGATAAAAGGTGACAGAATAAATGAATGAAATAATGGTTCATCTTACTTTTATTGGGGGGGATAAGGAAGAGAATGAGAAGATACATAAAAAGATGAAAAAAATCCACATACATGAGATTATATATAATTTTACTGTGATTGTGAGGGAAATGGGAAAGAATGAAAAGTGACAAAGCTTGGTTGAAGAACAGAGATATTAGATAATGGGTAATCTTAGTTGTAATGGAAGGGATAAGGGGATGAATGAGAAGATACTGGCAACTTTTGCGAGAAGAGCGGATGCATGAGGTAATTGGATGATTTTTCTTTTAGGGGATAAGCGAGGGAGCGAGAAGATACAGGCAAAGTGTGAAAGAATAACATATTCACGTGATAATGGATGATATTAGTTGTCCCTAACCGTGGAATTTGCACCGATTTCCTCTACTGTGAAAATTGCTATAATGACGTTTGGCAAAAATGTTCAATTCTTGTATAATTCGAATTATTTCATTTGAATTTCCTTTTCTGTCTTCCCAATAAATGACTATGTTATTTTCTTGCTTTTTGCCATTTGACAATTGAAAGACTCTACCTTACCTCAGAATAAAATTTGTTTTGAAAAAGAAATAGCTTCTGTTTCCAATGTGTTTTCTTTGGCTTGGCCAAGAAAGAATTCTTTTTTTTTTTTTGAGGACCAAGCTGCGCTGAATTCACACAGCTTCACCGTAGTTCAAAACCCGATTAGCGACGCCAAGAGGAAATTTACTACCAATCTAGCCAGGAAAGTACACGCTTTTTCTTTTTATTATCAACCTCGGGATATGTTTATGTGCGTGCGTATGTGTTTGTAAATCATTAACATGCATTCCTTTTCTCTCCCCTAAAATGTCTGATCGCCAACAGGAAGCTGTACTGGTAAATTCAGAGGTCCGGGAGCAGAAGATAAGGGCGGCCAATCTGTATTCCCGGACGCGTGTCCATACGCGGGGCGACACGTAAACATTTACCGCTATTCTTTGATGGTTTAAACAGCAAGAAATCCGCAGATGCTTCACTTCCGGTTTCCGGGTTTCAAAGCGGCTAAACGACTTTAAAATGGCCTTGCTTTTCAATATGTCTACTTCATCTTCTTTTAGCCCAACTTTGTATTTCCACGCCTAAGTTTGAGTACGTATTGAAAAAAAAAGATGAGGATTATTCGAGAATATTTAGCGGATCTAAGTGTGCTTGAGAGGAGAAGATTGGGGTCAGTGTGGTGTGGAATGAGAAAAAGAGAGAAGGGAGAGAAAATGATATCGGAAAATCAAATCATCCTCTCCATTTTTCTCTCTTCATCTCACTCTTTTCCCTTCTTCGCCTCCCTTTCTGATTCCTCATCACTTCGTCCTCTACTTCTCCCTTTATCTCTTCCTCTCTGCAGTTCTCTTTCTTTCTCTTTCTTTCTCATTTGCCTGATATATGTTGATGGGTGGGGGCAGATATATAAATAGTCATACTATCATAGTCTTGTAGGGGGCCACCTAAGACGGAACTTTTCTTTTGGGCCATGTGCCAATCTTTCAAGCTGGGAGGATTTTAATCATTCTCTCCAACCCTTTTTTGAATTCGACTCAATCTCGTCAAGGTTGTCAATAGATATAACAGCTTTTTCTATTATTATTACCTGATCGCTAAGGTAGATATGTGAGAGTGGTGTTAAACATATCAAAATATTGTTAGCAAAATGAATGCAGTAGATTTATATTTATTACAAGAGTATTAGTAGTGATGAGAATTAAAATAGACAGGGTGTAAAAGAAAACAAGAAGCAATGACTAACTATAAACTGTAAGAAGACAAAATAGATGGTTGTTAGCAAAAGAGAAAGCTCAAGAAGTGAGCTACATATTGGGGATGACAAAATCAAACAGTTGAAGAAATTAAACTAAGTACTGTAGTATATTAGGCCAGGTCACTGCTACTGATAAAAAAAAGTATAATACACCGAAAATTATTTTTTTTATTTTAATGTTAGAATCAAAAAACAAAAAAGCAATCATGACATTTTTAAATCCTACACCCTGATAGACATGACACGAAACTTGCTGATTGCGTCTTGAAATTGAAAGAAAAAATGAATAAAAGTCCATTCGTAATGTGGTGCATAATGAAAATGGACATTTGCTTTTCTCTGCAATTACTATGTTTGTTGTTAAACAGGAATTACAGACGTTTCAAAACTAAATTTACTCTGCCACCTGATGGCACCTAACGGCAGAAACCTAGATAGTGATTCACATTTTATAATTATATATATATATAATTAATATGAGTAAAAGGTTTGTTACTTAGCTATTTAATGTTAACTTCAGCATCCCGACACCAAAAGTTCATAGATGGATGCCCCTGGAATCACTCCGTCCAGTCGTCAAGTGCTACCATCAATTGACTGTTTATACTTCTCGATTTTCTTTTTATATGCACTTTTCATTGAAATTTTTTTCTTTTCATATTGTATGTGTGCATTCTTGCGCATGCGCACACACACACACACACACACATATATATATATATATATATATATATATATATATATATATATATATATATATATATATATATATAATTAACTACCTTAGTGTTACATTATAAAATCTCACGCACCCAACCATGTTATTGTAAACATTTCTATGCAAAACAAATATTCAAATCTGACATTCACATGGTGTAACTATCATTTAAATATCAGCCTCTCCTAAAAGTTTCAACAACTTTATTAGTTAATAACAACCTTATAAAAAAGCATTTGTTTTGCATAATCAAGTCTGAGAGAAGTGTATAATATAAATCCTATAAGAATCTCTTAACATCAGCAGCAGCAGCAGCAGCCTTTAAATGAATCATAACAATAATGGCGCCTATTTGGAATCCCCAAAGACCTTAATAAAAATATTCCTCTCAAAGCATTTGATCTACCACGCTTATTATGCACCGGAATGTCAGATAAAATACAATTTAGTATCCCCTTGATAAGCTGTAAGGAGAATTCAAAAATCCCTGGAACATGGCTGCCAACAAAATTATTAGAAAGTAACAACAGAGAAATGGCTTAATATCCTGTTTGCTACCGAAATGTCTTCAATAGGAGAAAAGGCAAAGAGCGACAGTATTGAAAAAAATACCTTTTGGAAGAATTTTTTTTTTTTTAATCACATCTCATGTGTGCCAAAAAACATCACTACGCCTACAATCCAAGAAAAGGCCATTCCCACAAAAAGGTTATTATTTAAATGGCTTTAAAGCATTTGGTGTAATAAAATTAAACATGAGACGAACAAGGCTGTGTAATGATAACCTTCTTCTGCTCTTACAAACATTCGTAAATGCAATCGTAACGTTTTCAGGATATTCTGTTAAAATATCAAATCATTCACTGTTGTATAGAAATATAGTTTCTTTGTCTGTATTATATGTTATTCCAGTTTCACTTTGGGTAGCGTAACTTATCACTGTGGAAACTGGAATTGGCAAGACGTGTTTAAATTCCAGCCTAACCAGTTATGTTTATTTCATACTATACAGATGGGAAAGGTATGAATACCATTATGGGTTAAATAGCAGGGGCTAGCATCTCTATTTACTTGAAACTAAGTTGAAGGTTATTTTTTACAACCAAAAGTGGAACATTTGGTTTTTATTGATTGATTCAAACAGGATGTACACTGATGAAAAAGAAAATATAATCTCATTCCCTCGAATACGTATTTCAATTTACTCAAGCTTAAAAATATAGAAAACGTAGATGTTTTACAGTAAGTAACCACGTACGAACACAGGCTCCAAAATAAAATAAAAAAATAAAAATAAAAAAAAACGTAGAAACAGGGCCTAAACTTCGGATCAATCTTGCGCAGAGTGTCGAAGGACAAAGTGTCGAAAGACAAAATGACGAATGGACTAAGTATCGAACGAAAAAATTGTCGAATGCACAAAGTGCCGAAGTGCCAGAAATGTACCTAATTATACCTTTTACTTAGCATGAAAATATCTCGCCGGTAAATAATTATTTTAAAATTTTAAACTAATATAAAAACCTCCAATGAAAAAAAAAAACTTTCTACACACTTGCTAAATTTTTTGAACGAGGATCTGTATTCAAACTACACTAAAGAGTTAACATTTTTATTCATGTGAAATTGCAATTGTGGCAAAACTAAAAATAAAATTTAACCTATAATTTTAATTTAACCGATGATTATGTACGCATATTCAATTTTAAGTCTATTATTTAATGAATGGTGCTCAAAGCTAAACAATAAAATGCTTGGAAGTGCTTAATTGATTATTTGAACCTAGTTTTTAAAATCATGACGATATGTTCGTTTCAACATTTTGTCTTTTTGAAACTGACTTTTCGAAATTACATTCATCATTTTGTTTTTCGATGCTTTGTCTTTCGACACTTTGTCCCTCGACGCTATGACCTTCTACCGGATTAATACACTATATATATCTTGGTTTGGGGCACTCTGGCGTAAAATAATCTTTAGCAAACCTAATAGGCTGACCATTACAGGTGCATAACGAATTCGATCCTCAATGGGTTCCCGATACTAAATTCAACATTGAATAATCCAGCATGTCGTAAAAATCAACTAAACCTACCCGTCTTTACGCTTAAAGAGAGGCTCATTATCTCGCAATTATACGATGGCAGGGATGGCGAATAACATCCGAAGATACATTATTATATTCTTTTTGTACCTGTTAACGTAATACCGGTACAGCTAGGCGGATGGAACACACCAGGACTCGTCGTATCATATATCAAGTGACGACGAGTGTTGTTGTAGAACAGCCTGAGTAGTACGGGCATCGTGAAGGCAGGCGCTATCCTGCTGGAACATCGCATCGTTTTCCTGTTGCAGAGATAACAGCAAAACCTGCTAAATACTATTCTGAACGTACATGGTGATGTTTAATATCCACTTCACAGACAATAAAGGAGAGTTATAACTTATAGCATCCCACATCGTGATACCAGGAGTTGACCCTGTGCGTTGTAAACGAATTTACTCTGAAAGATGTCACTATCTGGGGCTACACCGCACGTACAAAACGCTCATCACTTGCATGAAGACAAAACTGGCTCTCATCAGCGAATACTATAGATCCCTATTCAATCACCCAGGTAAAACCCCTCAATTCTCCTGGAGTTGAGAACGAAAATATTAGGACATGTGTAACTCTGATTCGAAGCAAGTGTAAACGTCAATCTACTGCAAGTAAATGATACACAGCGGTTTGCGCTGAAAATCCTGAGGTCACATTTACTCTTATCTGTGCTGAGAACGCCGTGGTGTCAGCCACTGAGGTTCTTACAATAAATCATTCTTGGGGAGCGTCTGCAATACATCGCCGTTCAGAACCTGGTTTTAAGAATGTTCTTTTTAATAGTGTTTACTTAGAAGTAATGGATAGCGGCTCGGATTGAGGTATTGGAGAGCCGAGTTCAAATTTCAATCAAATCCATTACATTCACTTACGTGCTAATACCTTGGGAACGGTATGAATTAGCTATGGGTAAATAGCAGGACAGGCCTTGGATGACAACTGGTCTACCGCAGAAAGCAATGGAAACGTGCCACCCTTCTCAAATACGTTTAAACGAACAAATGGATTACGTAGTCATCTCTGTGGATAAGACATGATTGATCGGAACTTTGACCACAATTGAAACTTATCGCAGCATACGTCAACGTCTAAAGCTCAGATCAATGCAACACACTGATATTAATGTTGATCTTCAGAATATCTACTACGTAGTAGATTGTCAAAACTTTATTCAAATCACATATCAGTATCGTTCTTTAGGGTGTTGGCCTATTTTACCGTCAGTACAGAAAACCAACCCCCCACACCACACATATATATATATATATATATTTCAGGCCAGTAAATAAATATATATATATATATATATATATATATATATATTTATTTACTGGCCTGAATTTACCAGTCTGTAGATAGATAGATAGATATAGAGAGAGAGAGAGTTCATCAAAACAAAGGGAAAACTTGTCATCCGTAGTTTTGTCAAATTGCCCTGTATTATGTGTATTTTTTCAACCGATGGCATTACATGGCCGGCCTTTAGACAAGAGCTTGAAAATGCATGTGCAACAACTCAACTGGACACTTTTGTCAACGTTACCCATGCAGTTTTTTGCAGTATTAATAAATGTCTGGAATCTAAACTTCCACCATTTTGTGCATCTCTTGTGATTATAGAATCCAAAGCTAATATCTATAGAAGGTTTTGTTGAGATGTTGAGTGTTTCCGCGTGCGTGTATTGAAATAAGGACAAACACATACGTAGGGAAAAATACTGGTATATCTGAAGAGGTATTTACAACAGAGAAATTAGTAGTCAAACGAACGCAGGTTAGTAACAATCAGAAAGTGTATAACGTCCAACTGTATCTTCCGGTAGAGAGACGGAAGTGAAATGGTCAGCTGATCTTCCCAGAACTCTATAGAATTGTCCTTTTAGTAGTAGAGAGATCAGTCCATTCTGATGAGAAGGTGGGTGCGCCCCAACACCCACCTAAAATTGTTTTTTTCATTGTGAAGAAAAAAAAAATTTTTTTTCAATATTTTTTCCTTTTCGTGTCCATCATAAATTGTTGCGTCGCTTTTCGCTTTCTACCAGATCTGCGCTGTTTTTGCTCTGTCTGTGGTAATTGTAAATCAAAAGTATCATATAATTCGTATAATTCGTCTTCTACTTGCGGAGTTTCTTCCGATTCTTCAGTACTCCTTTTCTTTAGCTGGTTGATGTGCATTTTATGGGTAAATGTTTTCCCTTTTACAATGTACACCATATTCCCAATCCGCTTTTGTATGACTCCTAGTTCCCACGATGTCGTATTATTTTTATAATTCTTGAAAAAAACTTTTTCATTTGTGTGGAATTTTCGCTTAGGAACCATTGCGACTGGTGTGTGTATCTTATTTTAGGTATCAATTTATCAAATGCAGATCTGATCTTCATTGCAAACATTAGCTCCGCAGGTGATAGGCTTGATGGGGCAGATTTATTCGGAGTAATGCGGTATACTTGCAGGAATAGCTGTAACGCCTTTCTAGTCGGGGTACATGTTGCTTTTCTAAGAGCCCTTTTTAGCGTATCGACAAACCTTTCGGCTAGTCCGTTGCTGCGTGGGTGATACGGAGGAATCCTCACGTGATCCACTTGAAAATTCTGGCAGAATTCTGCGAAGTCTTTGCTCGTGAATTGAATACCTTTGTCACTAACCACAGTATCTACCACTCCAAACCTTGCAAATAATTCATGCAATTTATTTATCGTATTTTGTAATGTTGGCCTCTTCATTTCGGGCCATTTACTAAAGCTGTCAACTACGACCAAATAATGCCACCCGTCAATTGGACCCGCGAAATCAATATGAATCCTTGACCATGGCCTGTCGGTTTTTGGCCATGGCTTCTGTAGAATTTGTGGTGATTTTGATGCCAAAATGCAGCTTTTACATCTGCCGACCATAGACGCGATGTCGTTATCCATACCTGGCCAGTAGACGTATGCTCTCATGAGGCTCTTCATTCTATTTATGCCCGGGTGACCAGAATGAAAATCTTTCAATATTCTTTTTTGGAGTGTACTAGGGATTACTACCCTTTCACTATATATTAGCATATTATCACACAGAGAAAATGTCTCTTGAATTTTTTCGTCTTTTATTTCCATAACATATTTGTCCTTTTCTGCCTCTTTTTTGATGTCCTTAAGCGATACCGGTAATTCTCGAATTGCGTTCGCCAAATTTTCTTTAACCTCGTCCTCTGCTCTGAGGGATGCGATTACCGTATCCTTTAATGGTTCTGTTGCTTTCAGAATGAGTCTTGACAGACCGTCTGCGTGACCAATTTTGTGGGTGGACAAATATTGTATTTTAAAGTTATAATTTAGCAAAATTTTTCCCCACCTAGGCAATCTATTTGCGGTGTATGTTAGCAGACCCTTCTTCGAACCGAATATCGTTACCAGAGGCTTGTGGTCTGTCTGCAGCGTAAAATACCGTCCATGATACAGCGAAGATAATCGCCAATGCCTCTTTTTCGATTTGTGAATAGTTTCGCTCAGCAGGTAGTAGCGATCTGCTTGCATGAGCGATCGGTCGAACTTTACCATCCTTCCACTTGTGCAATATGCACGCACCTACGCCGTGTGTACTGGCATCGCTCGCCACGATGATATCTACTTTTGGATCAAAATGTACCAGAAATAAATCTGATGTCAAATTTTCTTTTATATCCTTAAATGCTTGCTCGCATTCTTTTGTCCATATCCAAAGTTTTTCTTTTTTTAGTAGATCGTTAAGGGGAGCTCGTAGAATGTGGAGGTCTGGGATAAAATCCTGGTAATATGAAACCAAGCCTAAAAAACTTTGTAGGGATTTAATATCCTTTGGCTCAGGCATATCTTTTATTGCTGATGCTCGATTTTTATCTGGCTTTTTCCCTTCTTTATTTACTATATGTCCCAGATACTTGATCTCCTCCAGGAGAAAATCGCATTTGTTTTCTTTCGCTCTAAACCCATAGCTTCTTATCCTTTCGAAAACTTTGCGTAAATGTTGTTTGTGTTCATCCACCGATTCCTTTTTCACGAGTATATTGTCGAGATATGCTATCGTTTAGTCTAAACCGGATAACATAGTATCCATTATTTGATGGAATATTGCGGGTGCTGTCTTCATCCCGAACGGTAAACGTTCGTATCTGAACAAGCCTTATGCGTGTTAATGCATAACAACTTTGCGCTTTCGTTATCCATGGGTACTTGCAAGTATGCCTCGCTAAGGTCTATTTTCGAAAAGATTTTTCCACCAATTAACTTTGCGAATTCTTCGGGACTTGGTAGTGGATAGTGATACTCTTCTATTGCGTCGTTTAACCCGGTTGAAAAATCGGCGCAGACGCGAATTTCACCCGACTTTTTTATGTAGACAGCCGGAGCTGCCGAGTCACTGTATTCCGTTTTCGAGATCACACCAATTCTCGTTAGTCTTTCGAGTTCTTGGTCAATTTTTTCTAATGCGGCAAAAGAGATGCTACGCTTTTTTTAAAAAATTGGTTGAATATTTTTCTTCAGCTGTATTTTTGCTGATGCTTCCGTGCAACGTCCAAGTCCTTCAGCGAAAACTTCGGGGAATGCTATTTTCAATTCTGTTTGTAAATTTTTTATGGTGTCTTTGCTTTCACTAATGTTGTTACAAAAAGAACTAATGGGCACGTCCCATAGATTGAACTTAGTGATTGCGTCAGTCCCAAACAGGTTGTTCGTGCTTTTCATTACAAAAATTTTCATTTTTATAGTCTTGTTGTTGAAGGTTATATTCACCCCTATTTCACCTTCAAATTTGATCTTTTTTCCAGTTACCGTCCTGGCTATTTTGTTGGACTTTAGCAGAGTTGGCTTTCCTATATTTTTCCATGTTTATGTGTTAATAATCGAAATGTCAGATCCTGAATCCAGTTGCATTTTAACCTTCTTGTTGTACATTTTTGCATGTAGATATTTTCGAATATCCAGGTTTTGATCTTCATCTGACTTAGTAACTTTTACTCGACTTCTGCTTAATTTTCTACACTTGGACATCTTATGTCCTACTTTCTTGCAATTTCTGCAAGCTTTATTTTTATATGGACAGTCATTGTACCAGTGCCACTGGCCGCATCCGTAACATGCACTCGGAGGGAGTTTTTTTATAGTCTCTGTTCATTCTTGTGGTAGGATACCACTTCCGTTCAGACGATGGAGAACGGAAACGAGTCTTCCTATTTACTTTCTTCATATTTGCGATAGCAGTTTCTTCTATTTTCTCTGAATCTTGCTTAATGCTTACGCATTGCTGACAGTACTCGGCTAGCTTTTGTAGTGTCGTGTTTTACTCATTTTCTAGCTTTGCTAAAATGCGTCTTCGCATTTCGCTATCTTTTTTAGACACTAAGCCTAGCACGAATATTAGACACTTGAAATTGTCCACCGATAAAACGGACAAGCGAAAATCGTCACACGTCTTATTTACGATTGACGCAAAAGTCGTGTAGTCTTCCTGCTCGCTTTTTTGAGTATTAAGATATTTCCACCTTTTGTGAAATAATTATAATCTGAGGTTGAAGAGCTCTTTTAGTAATTCAATCGCTTCGTCGAATTTTAAGTCTCTTGTCTTTTTGGGTAATATAAAGTCCGTAAATTTATTATGTTCTGCCGTTCCCAGTTTCCGTAGTAACAATCTTTTTCTCATCTGGCCATGTTTGGCAATTGACTTCATAAAAGTCCTGATATCTATGATAATATCTTTCGAAAGTCTTTTCCTCTTCTGGGTTATAGGTAAAACTTTCGATCGTCGACCATATTGTGTCTTGAGAAAAAGTACTTTCATCCGAGTCTTTCTGCTTAGACAGTATAGCTTTATGTATAAGTTCAGTCATTGCTAACTGTTTCTTTTCATTTTCTTCTTGTATTTTATTTGTTTTTTCGTGTAGCTCCAGAAATCGTTTTGCATTTTCTTCAATTAGCCTTTCCTTTTCTTCCTTTTGTTCTTTCTGAAATTTCAGTGGTTCTTTCCGAAAACGTTCTTCACTGTCGTTTTGTTCTTTCTGAAGTTTAAGTTGTTCTTCTTTTTGTTCTTTCTGAAATTTAAGTTGTTCTTTCTGAAAACGTTCTTCACACTCTTGTTGTCTTTGCATCTGATACTTAATGAGTTCCAGCATAGATGATTGAAATTGCTCCATGATTATGTATGTGTAGAGAAAAAAAAAAGCGAAATTATGTGTGTGTGTGTGTGTGTGTGTTTTTTTTTTTTTTTTTTTACCACCTTCCCTGACCCCTGTCGGGTACCATTGCCTGACTTATACATCGAAAAGTGTAACTCTGTATAAGGTATAGTCGGCATGTTAAAATTTAGGTTGACTCCATTCCTTCCTTACAGTTAACTTTCACTTCCTGCTTCCTCTCCGGGCGAGAATTCCATTCCGTATCGGAGTTGAAAAGACAGATGACAACTTTCATCGTCTAACGAAATTGCTTATTCCCCACATGAGGTAAAAAGATTTTTTTTTATTATTCATCATAATCCTCTGTACAAATAAAATACATCGAGCACTTTTTTTGTTGAACGATTTTAATATTTTTATATTACTAGAACCCACTTCAGTTAACATCCACAGAATTTATTTTTTCTTTACTACTTATTTTTAAATTTACTGGGTTTTAAAGGCACGGTAAAAATCATAATTTACAGTTTCCAAGGATACAGAGAAATCCATTCATCCAGACAAGGGCTGGTTGCGTGTTCATTTTATTAACTTTTGTTGTATCAGTTATTAGTTACGTTTGAAAAAGGGTTACGTTTAAGTAGGGGGTAGGGATGTATTTTTCAACGAATTCTGACATCCGTTAAATGCATGTCGTCTGGATTTTTTTTTAAATTTACTGTTAACGGCAAAAATTCTTACGGCATTTTTTCTATTTGTATACTTAAAGATTAAAAGTGAAAATATTTCAAAATATTTAAAAATTAAAAGTGAAAATATTTTAAATAAAACGTATTCTAACCTAAACATCAAAAAAAAAATCTTTAAGTATACAAAAAAATACATCCCTACCCACTACCTAAACGTAACGTATATATAAAAGCGACCCACCAGTACACATTAGTAGATATATCTTTGTAGATCTGCCAAAGAAGCCAGTTGCAAATGAATGCAAGTTCCATTGGCCGATCAGCTTAATGAGCCACATAACTAAGCTTATCATCCGAATTCTGATGAATAAAGTGCATAGCAGAATTACACCGGAAATAGGAAGAGAATGGTATGGCTACGTTGAAGACGTTGGCATAAGAAATTTCTGATCAGAATGATATCAGAGCGAGCAATACAAATGCAGAAGAACGTATACCTATGTTTCATAGATTACAACAAAAGAAACGACACAAAAATCTCTTTGGACATTTTTAATCATTTTATGCTAAGCAAGTCATTAATGCCACGAAAACGCAAAAAGTGGAAGAGAATGAACAGAGTATAGCGAGGAAAAAAGGAAAAACAAAACAATGTTCAGGAAGACAGAAGATGGCGATTAACATTGCATTTAATTTTTTGAAGATCGTAGGTGGCCGGGAAACAAGTATACAGAGGGTGTGAAGTGCAAAATAAAGAAGCTATTAGAATAGAACTTACGTCGAGCTATTTCACAAGTAAAACGATAAGACCTTGTAGCCAATCTAGTAGTTTGCTTAGATCCACGCGATCATGGTAACAAGGAGGAGAGCTCTTTGGAGCTATGAAAATATTTATAGAAAACAAAGAAGGAAGCTATGTCACGACAGTTGGAAAGTAAGTCGAGATGCCAGGATAGGACCGATAACATTACAGACACTTCTTTTGATTTTGTCGAGAATCTCATGTTGTATAGTCGGGGCATCAGACCAGATATGGCAGCAATATTCAATGCACCAACGTATGGTAGATTTATAAACGTGAAAGGTTAATTCCGATGAGAAAAAGTGTCTGTCATAACAAGAGTGAACCAACCTTCTTAGCATCAGCAATTGACTCAATATAATCAGTCATGTTGATGGATGGCAAATGATTATCTATGATGATTAAAGTTTTTTTTTTATTTTGGAGGTGTTCAAATTTAAAAACCATTTCTTGCCCAGTTAACAACCGATTGGAGATCATTTTCGAGAGAAGCTGCTAGTTTTACTTTGTCGGACCTAACGGACTTACTATTAAGACAGGAGTAAATAGTTTTATCATCAAGGAAAACTTGATTTATCTGGGAAATATAGTGGAATAATCGAGTACTTATACTGAGAGCAAACCGCCTGAATACGGAGCGATAATGAAGTTGAGTAGACAAAATTAGAAAAAGGCGGAAGACAAGGATTATTCTTCTCACTGGATTCATTCAACCTTTACATTGAGATGATTCTGTGGGAACTGGAAATCCTACCAGCATTTATTATTGGCGGACACAATATTTAATTTCATGTTTTTAATAATTTTATTTCATTCATTTTCAGAACCCTATTGCTAAAGAATTTACATGAATGCATCTTTGTTGACCCCGCCCTGATTTTCTTTAAATTGAATTTCATAAAAACTAAGCTTTATCCCCAAAAGATCAATCGTTGAGCTGAGCTTAAAGAACACATTCAGTTCACAGTGCAGGAAATAAATCCTGAAATGCTTCAAATAGATTTCGTAACACTAAGGATAGATTTGAAATTTGAAGAAAGACAGTCGGGAAAGGGTCATTATTGAAAATTTCAAATAAAGTCTTGATGTCAGATTTATAAATCTATTTGTTTTGTATCATAATTAAGTATAAAACATAAAATGGTGTCAATTTTTTTCATTGAAATAGTGAATTTTGACATACCATATGATAAAATACGCCTGACGATTGTGTTTAAGCATGAAACAGACTGTCGCTTCGAGGCGTTCATTTCAGTATATATATATATATATGAAAATTTCTCAGAGTTAACCTGTAGAAAAGACAATATTTATAAATATAAATGACAATAGGAAAATTGTAGTTATTGCTGACGCGTTTCGTCCAATGTGGACTTTCGTTTTTTGCTTTGAGAATGTCCACATTGGACGAAACCCGTCATAATAACAGTTTTCCTATCGTGATTTATATATATATATATATATATATATATATATATATATATATATATATATATATATCGCAGATATAGTGCTGGTGTTAATAAAACAGTTCGATGTAATATAACAGAGCTATTAAGCATATATTAATAAATATATCTTTTCGCTAGCCCGACTCGGAGTTTCATGCGCAACATAATCTTAAGGTGCTGGGTATGAAATAACTGTTACGTCATTTGAGTTTTAATATATTTGCTTATAGCAATGTTGGTGTAGTTACATATTATGCTGGTGTTACAGTTTTTGTAATTTTCAAATTTATGTTTAACAATTAAAATAAGTGGGATTTACATATGTATGTAAAAAAATAAAAAATAAAAACATCCGTTTGTGAATATTCTGACACGGAAATAATTTAAATTCAAAATAAATTGAAGATTGCGTTGTGCATGAAATTCAAAGTCGTGCTAGCGGTGAAACATTATATATATATATATATATATATATATATATATATATATTAATTACATAATAGAGAAATTTTAAATTACCTCATGAGTATAGACTATTTCCACTAACGTCAGTCCGTTAGCTTTATTCAACTCAGATTTTGTGGATCAGTTTTAATATTTTATAGTATTAGTATCCAATGGGATTATATATCAACGGATTTATTACTTGTACTATATATATATATATATATATATATATATATATATATATATGTGTGTGTGTGTGTGTGTGTGTGTGTGTGTGTGTGTGTGTGTGTGAGGGTGGGTGTATGCGTGTGTGTGTGTGTGTTTAGTAATGTAAGTTTTGCATAAGTTCAATTCTACCCAATAGTATCATCTGGGTCGCCTTCAAGTGAAGCCGAAACGGGCGATAGTTTATCTGTCCGCCCAATTGTCTATTAGTTTAATTGGGATGACAGACTGATTAAATGCACACCTTCACCCTTTCTCTGATGGCAAAGCATTTAACCGCATTTCCACTGTGTTTATTTTCAGGAACATCTTCTGTAAATCTCATCCACATCGTCGACAGATGTCGCTCGCAAATTTTAATAGAATATATCAACACAACCAACAAAGCGAATTCACAGCAACGCAGCAGGCGAGCAGAAGGTGAAGGAGAAAGTTGGACATGTAGATTGAAGGGAGACAGAAAAGCAAATCATGAGAGAAAAAAAATGGAGAAAGAGGAAGAAAGATAAAACATATTAAAGGTAGAAGAAGGAAAAGAGAGGTGAAAGGAAATTGCAGGAGGGAAGTCGTAGAAATGAAAAAGATGACATTTGGCTGAGTAATTATTCCAACTTCCTTGTCATTTTCATCGTCGTCGTCTTTGAGCGCATAATCCGGCAAATGTTTGGATGTTCCGTGCACTGGTAATTCCAATTAAATACACAGCATAAAGGCATGTCATTTAGCGGAAAGATGACAAAGGCTTGAAACCCCTAATGATTCACGGCTAAAAACATCACTGACGATGTGTGCCAAGGCATCAAAACGATTTCACGAAATAGTCATGTATTTTCGTATTTCTACTGCCATGATGCCTTTCTTGGAGCGTTCCTGCCGCCGTACTTTTCGTTTTCTTGTTTCCGTTTTTCTCGCTTTAGTGTCGCCTTTCTTCTTGCCTTCTTATCGCTTTTCTTCTTGCTTTCCTGTCGCCTTTTCCTTGGTTTCATATCGGCCTTCTTCCTCTCCATCTTTCATCCAGCATTTTTAATGAATTTTAATCGCCTTTCTTATGACATCCTTGTCATAAATTTTCTCATCATCCTACCGGCTTTTTGTCTTGTTTTTCTTCTTATTTTCGTGTCACCTTCCTTCTCGTCTTCATGTTGCTTTTCTCATGTGTTTATCATCTTTCCTCTTGATTTCTTGCTGCACTTATTTTTAACTTCTTGTCATTCTTCTCGCCTTCTTGTCGCTTTTCTTCTTGCTTCCTTTCATCTCGTTGTTATTTTCCCACCCTCTTTTTTACTTTTCTCTTCGCCTTATTGTCACTTTCCTGCTTGTCTTCTTGTCGCCTTTCTCTTTGCCTTGTTTCTTCTTTCTTTCTTATCTTTTCTTGTCTTATTATTGCGTTTTGTCTCTTCTTCGTGTCACCTTCAATACTCTCCTTCTTGTCGCCTTGCCTTCTACTCGCCTTTTTCTTGTCTCATTTTTCACACTTACTTTCCTACTTTTCCCTTCGGCTTATTGTTACTGTCCTTCTTGTTTCCTTTCTCCTTGCCTTATCTTTCTTGCCTTATTTTCGCCTTCCTCCTTGTCTTATAGTCGCCATTGTTCTTGTTTTCTCGTCGCCTTCCTTCTTGATGCTTTGTCGCCATTGTTCTTCTTGCCTTCTTATCTACTTCCCACTATTTCCTCCTTTTCTTCGAATGTCTCCCGAATCTCGAATGTCTCTCTTCGTCTTCCTTGATATTTTTTCCTCTCTTGACCTTTATCATTTTTAAATATCTTTTCGTTATTCTTCGTTCTTTTTCCTTGATTTAATATTTTTTTGTCTTCATTTGTAGCCCTTCTCTCGTTTCACTAACGCTTTCTTCTCCAATTCCTGACGCCATTTTTTGTCTTATTCGTTAATACCCGTACAGTTATTTCTTTTGAATATTTTTACTTCGGATTATGAGTTTTGGTACTATGCTTCCTTTAGCGGTTGAAGAGTTCATCGATCTAGAATTTTGTAATAAAGGGAAAAATTAAAATTGAAGAGAACTCGTAACAAAATAAGAACGCTGAATCTTAATCGAAAACTTTCGGGAAAACTAGATACCTCCATATATTTTTCTAAAAAAGAGCATACCATGATGAAAAGAGACCCCAAACTTGATAAAAACGAAGATTTATCGTTAAAATGTTTGTATTACTATTAAGACCAATATATTTTGATGACTTTTACTAATTTTTTAATCATCTTTAGCTCGTTTGAAATTTTGGCTAAATATCTTCTTTTTTTTTTCGTCAGCGGGTGGATCAAACATTAGTATTAGAAACTTTAGCGTTTTTTTTGTTTTTGTTTTTTGGAGCTAAAAACACATTGTTTGAGAATTCTTGTAAAAATCAAATAATTGTTGGATTTTAATGAGATTTTCAGAACTCATTCACAAATGGAGAACTTAAATCATCAAATTGTTTTTGTTAAACAAAAACACAATTTACAGACAATCTGCTCTGAATCGTAAAATAAATAATACAAAAAAAACTATGACATTTTTTATTTAGAAAAAACTTTTAATCACTTTTATAAATAAGATATATTAAGGACACTATGATTTTATGAAAAAAATATTTTTCGATGAATAATGAATTTTTACAAGATTTGTTTTCATTTTTTCAAATTTCAATTAGATAAAATTTTAAATCTTTTAAAATTCTGTATTAATTTCACCATTTTAGATTATATTATTAAGTGAAAACTATATTTATTAATCACAAACAGAAAAGCTTAATACAAATCATCAAACTTGGTGTTTGATGATTTGTATTAAGTTTTTCTGGGTTTTTTTAAAAAAGAATTTTGATTTTTTTTTCTTGTATGTGTATAAACGTGTTAATTTTTGTCAGTATGGGCGACAATACACAATATTAAAGAAAATAAAAGTGATAACTAAAGTAAATTTAAAGCGAACATTTCTAAAAGTCAATAAATCATTAAACGACGGAGAATATTTTCCTAAATTTTAAGATTACTGAATAGTGTAAAATTATATAAAATGGCGTTCATATCATTTCCATGAATTATATTTTACAGATAACCCCCCCCATAGAACAGCACACCTGTCATTATGCTGTTAACACGTCAACACAGCTAATGCCGAGTTAAAAACACAATTACTGTTGAACAGTAGTCTCAGCTATGGAACTATCACCAGAAACGGCACATACCGTTTTCGCTATCTGTACACCGTTTCTTTCATTTTTGAAAATAAAAGAGAATTAAATGATTGAAATGCATTGCATTTCTTCACATTTCACTTTTCACTTCAAAGCATTTAAAATTCACAATCCATACACGAATAATATAGAAAGACGTGTTAATGAGTCATTTTTAAAAATATATCCTAAGAATCAGTCGCCTATTGAAGAACGCTACGACTCGGTACTTTTCGTTCTTACTCATTTTTCTTTCTTTCTTTCTTTCTTTCTTTCTTTCTTTCTTTCTTTCTTTCTTATAGCTTCTTTGATTACCCTTGTAAATATAATGAACTATTTACAACCAGTACTCTCAGAATATATCTTTTCTGCTGTTTCTACAGTGATTCTTCTTTTCCACCATTTTCATCTTTAATATAAAAACATTCAAAATTCACAACCACACACGAATCATACAGAAAGATATATATATATATATATATATATATATATATATATATATATATATATATGCGGATATCTCAGTATCAGTTATCTCCCTTTTAAGATGAGGACAGCAGTCCGAACAATGTAAATAGTGTAAATAATTACAATGCCTGGTCACATCTCCAGTACTCTACCGTACCTCGGAGAGCCGAGTTCGAATTTTAGTCGAATCCATTACTTTCACTTACGTGCTAATACTCTTGAGAAAGGTATTAATCCCCTTCTCCCTCTAGCTATGGGTAAATAGCAAGCCAAACTGGGTTCTATACCCTTGGATGGCAACTGGTCTAGGAGAAGGAAAACTCTGAACTCAAAACTTGGGGACCTTGTGGCATGTAGTGCACCAGGTCTCTGTATTCGGCCCTTCAATAAGTGTGGTTGTTTCTGCACAAAGCCTTCACCACTATAATAAAATCATATGTGTTGGTGTCTGGCTGTCGGTTCCTAGGAACTGGGCTGCTTAACCCTCACACGTCGAATGCGACAAGAGAGTCCACCATATATATATATATACAGTGCCGTTCGATAAAAGTGACTCACCTGATTTTTTTACTAAAAATATTTTTTGTCTATTGTTTTTGGGGTTAAAATAATTTTTAATCTTACTAACATAAAGACCCCTTCCTGACCACCTAGGAAAAAATTTTATTCACCCTAAGGTATTCTATTGATAATTATAAATTTGGATATGAATGAGATTCAGGAAAAAACTCAGATATCGCATTCTAATGATTAAACAGGTAAATTTAAGGAGCTTTTGTCAAAATATTGAAAACTATTTTACAATACACTCAGAACAATATTCTAGAGAATTCTAGAACAGCTTAAATTAAATTCCAGAAAGCCTCATACAGTATAAAAACAGCTTGAAATAGCCACTCAGAGCCACTTAAAGCATCTATTATTTCCTTCTCAGAAGCGGGCAAGTCTACGAGAGAAATTGCAGAAATTGCTATAACCTCGCAATCAACTGTCTCTCAAGTGCTTAGGGCACATAATGATGCCACTCCTGCTCCAATGAATGAAACAAGGGAACGAAAGAAAAAAGATTGATGATAGAACTGGCAGGGTAATCAAGAGAGAAGTTGCGAAGAATAGGACAATAACTAGCCAAGAAATTGCAGCCAGTCTAAGCGAAGAGCAAGGTGTTAGTTTTGCCTCTTCAACAGTCCGTCGGTGGCTGTTAGAACAAGGCTACAAATCTTGTACACGAAGGTTTAAGCTTCTAATAATCAAAGCCAACAAAGCCAAGAGACTTGAATGGGTTCACTATTGCAAAGATTTCACCGTAGAAAACTGGAAGAATGTTCTCTTCTCCGATTAAACAAAAGTTGAGCTAAATTCAAAGGATAAACAATCTAAAATCCGAAGAAGAAGCTTTGAAAGCTCTTTGAATTTAGCAGTAAGTACTGTCAAGCATCCGTTCAGTATAATGCTCTGGGGATGTTTTTCTTTTTATAGAACTGGTTTCCTATTGAAAGACCCTCAGGAGCGAGCAGTACAAGAGAATTTTAGATCCCATCAAGCTCATTTTTATGCAGGATAATGCTCCCTGTTACAAATCAAAATTGATGAAGGAATACTTTGATAAGAAGCAGGTGAGTGTTATGACATGGCCGCCCCAATCTCCTGACCTCAACCCCATAGAAAACTTATGGAGCATTATAAAGTACAGGCTCTCGAGAAAGCAGTTGAGCAACAAAGAGGATTTGATTGTGAATTTCATATCCGAATGGAATTCAATGATTGGAGCCTTACCAATCGGCCACAAAGAATCGATTCTTTGTGGCCGATCGGTAAGGCACGTCAGCGTAAATGACGGTTCCGTATAGGATGCAGGTTCGAATCCTGTCAAAGAACGAATATTTTCTATGAAAATTTCTCGGACATTCAGGCCGGTAAATGTTATTTAATACTGTTTATCATAAACAGAGCATTTACTTAAATACTTGTATCTATAAAAAAACAACGTTAAACATAAAAATGTCTTTAATGAATATATATATATATATATACCCATCCCTGTATGTATGCGTGTGTGTATTGCGTGCACCCAAATACACTGAAATGTTATAAGACCTGCTTTAACCACAGAAAATTATTTTATAATATTTGAATACATTTTGCGTTTCTGTTTGCGAATTCTAAAAGTTTGATGGCCCTAATAGCGAAGACATTTTAATTACCAAGATATATTAATTACGTAATCTGACAGGAAATCGTGTCGTTATCAATCCTCATCAACTTAAAAATGTTATTTATAAATATACATTAAAACTGCGACTAGAATTACTGTTGATAACATTTGTTTTTGAATTAAAAAGCATTGAATGTGAAGCAGACACTTGCCGGTTTCTTTTCGTCGAACAGATTTTTTGTCTCTATCTTTTATCGAATCACATTCTCTTCGTTCTAATGTTTGTTATTTTTATGATTTTTTTTAATTAGTTTCTAATTGCAGTCGTTTCTTCTTCAAAGCTTCAAAGGTGAAAGAAAACATCTACAGCAGTAACAAAAATAAAAAGACACATTAACTTTCAAACAAAGAGCCTTTATTCAAAAGCTTAATTCAAAAATATTTTATGATGGAAATAAGCGCGCGCGTTTTGTGTGTGTGTGTGTGCTTATGTGTTTATATGTCTGTGTGTGTACTTTTATATCTGCGTGTTTATCTCCGAGTGTGTATGTCTCTGTATGTGTCTGTGTGGGCGTAACTGTGAGCGCGCACGTGCGTTTGTATTCGTCTATGTGTGATCGTGAGTGTGCATATTAGTGAATGGCGTGTATTCTGTATGAGTGTGTGCATATGTGTATGTATGTGTTTGTGTGTGTGTTTAGGTACGCGCACGCGCATGTGTGACTTGATATATCTATTGGTTGTACCCAAATAAATATGAGGCAAGAAAATTCCCAAGTCAAATGGCGGTGTTATCTTGATGGACAGACACAACAAAAAAGACTTGAGAATAAATCGATTCCTGAATATAAGTAAATATACTCAACCCTATTGTTTGCTATCTTTGTCTTTATCGAAGTCAAAAATGGATTTATTTGATTTTCCCTCTATTTGTGCCTCGCTCGAAAATTAACAGACGGTCTTAGTGGTTGAGATCTTTCAGTAGGGAAAATGTCGTCCCCAATGTGGCAAGTTTAAAACTCGCTGAATGACCCACAACACTGCCCCCTCTGCACCAAGCTAGTCCAAACTTGATTACGCTCTCTAGACTAGGTTTGTGCAAAAGTCTCCAGTGTTTGTTTCGGTTTTAACCAAATCTTTTCTATATGTATATATGTAATGCAATTCCAATCAAATAAAATTCTATCTCTCTCTCTCTTTCTCTAGCTGGAGTGTTTCAGAAAATAGCAAACAATGTATTTTTTCTTTCGAAAATAGCATAAATTCATATTATCATTCAGTCATCAAAATATTCTCTTTGATTTTTTATTACCTTACGACATCTGCCAACTAAATTGTCTATTCCATCACCGGTTTTCTCAAATCGACGATTTAAGATGGTTTTCGAGCGAAAAAAGCCTGTTGGTCATACCGATTACCATCCTTCTTCGAGCCTCATAAAATGGTGCTACAGATTCACTAATAAAGAACTGTAGCAAATAACTGAACTCTTTCAAGTGGACAGCACAGGTAACTCAAAGATAAAATAATGACACGATCAAGATGCTGACTCTCTGCGCTACTTTGAACAAAAAGTTAGGAAGGAAAACCCATCAATGATGGAATTGAAAAGCCTTAGTGAACTTGAGGAACGTATTTTTCTGAAGAAATTGTTTTAGTAGAAAGACCTTATAAATTTCAACCGACAGTAACGTTGGATACTGAATATTTCCTTATAAGGAAATGGTTAATATTATCAATACCATTACCACCACCAATATTTAAAATTCTTTAACAAAATAAGTCATGCTCCATTGAGCAAAACAAGTGATGAGAGTCGGAAGGAGACAAGCCTGGCGAATATGCTGCATGTAGAAGGACATCATATCCCAAAACTATGATAGGTTGCTGCGTCGAATTTGCAACATGAAGACGGACTTCGTCATGAAACAAATTCATCAACTGGATTATTTGCCTAGTAATAATCTTTTCTGTTTTGAATGCAGCATTTAAACAATGAAATCGCTCATTATAATCTTCTGATGTAATATTTTACCCAGATTCCATTTTCTCTAAATGACACCAAACACAGAGAACAATTACCCGTTTATTTTCAGATGTCAACTGAGGCTCTGTCTCTAGTCTCCATCTTTTGACAGTACAACGGCTGATTGCAGAAAACAATAAGAAACTCAGTCAACTTTAATGACACTTCGAAGATTTCCTTTACATGTTTCTGAAAACATACATCGATTAGCGTGTATTATAATGATTTACATATTTTTTCAGTTCCTTGAGAAATCGAAACACTGGCGATTTACGTTGCATCAATTAAAATAAACGGAAATTTAACATCTGTCCATATTTCTGAACTATTTACATTGTTCCTCACCTTTATTGTCAAATTCACGACGTTTTACGTTTTACTTCAATTGATATTTGTTGTAATTTTGAACTAAACACTTTATTTATTCCATAGGTGGTGGCCTAATTCCACGTACTATCCCTTAATCCCTTAGGATATGTCAGTTTTGATTAATTCGCCATGATAACTCTTCAAAATTTTGTTCTCTCCGCCGAAGCCAGAGATTGTATCAATCAACCAACGCTTTTATCCACAATGAATAAAATGTTGGCCAGTCGCATTTTCCATCCTTTGTTAATGCACTTCTTAGATATTTACATTTTTGCATTTGCTTAATTTGGTATCTCCAATTTTAATTTGCATGTTGGGCTGTTTGTTTTCTGTCTTTATGCAATTGATGTTTAGTCCTAATATTGTTGTTACTTAATTGTGGTAGGTCTTCTAATTCTGTCAAGGTTGCTTCACTGTAAACTTTGAATATATCCGTCGAGAAGACAGACCCTTTTCTTACACCCCTTTCTATTCTTGTTTATTTACTAAATTCATTTTCTATCCGCATACAGAGGGTTAACTCGCAATATAAGTTCTGAATTATTCTAATATTCTTCTCAAATAAATCCAGCTAACGCAGTTTTTGTGAAGTTCCTTGTCAAACGCTTTTGTGTAATCTATAAAATATATGCATACATACGAGGGTCTTTCAAAAGAAAGAAGAGCCCTAGGTGAACATTTTTGTTTTGGCAACACACTAGCACTACTTATAAAATTAGGAAAACTAATTCAGATTTTCATCTTAATTTCTATGCAGGTGAGGCCCATACAAATTTGACGTGTGCAACAAATCTAAAAATGGACAAAACGTGGCCTGAACAGTCATAAAATATCTGCAAAATAAAAGGCATGACGCGAAAGGAAATCCATGAGGACATGGTACAGACACTTGCTGAAACTACCATTCCTATGCAACTGGGATGAAGTGAGCTGCGGAATTCAAGCGGGGCAGGGACAGCACAAAAGATGACCCTCTGCCAGATCGTCCAAAAACCTCAACCACGGATGAACAAGTTGATACCATTTGCCGTATGATTTTGGGTGACAGACATCTTAGTGTCCATCAGATTGCTAAGTACGTAGGAATTACTTCTGGTTCGGTTCATTCCCAAGATATCAGTTCAAACATGAACTGAGATCTTGGGGATGAGCATGCTGTCGGCAAGATTGGTCCCGAGAATGCTGCCACCAGAGACCGTGAGAATTCCCACCGCAGATTAGTAACTCATGATGAAAATCTGGTTCACCATTTCGAAACTGAATCAAAGATTTAAAGCAAACAGTGGAATCTTTCTGGTTCTACACTTCGGAAAGGTTCAAGCAGGCAGCGTCTGTTGGCAAAGTGATGGCTTCTTTTTCTTGGGATTCTGAAGGTGTAATTATGGCAGACTACATGTAGAAGTGAAAAACTGACAATGGACAGCAATACGCATCAGAATTAAGACAACTGAATGAAGCAATTTGAAGTTGAAGTGCAGAGGGAAACTGAGGATATGTTTGCTCTTGCTCCGGGATAACTCACCCGTTCACATTGCTCAGGTTCCATAGCTGAAGCGGCCAACTGTAGCTTTGAGTTGCTACCCCATCCCCCTTATTCACCAGATTTAGCTGACTTCTTGTTTCAAATCCCAACTGCATTGTCGCCATTTTGGAAACAATGATGAGATCATATGTGCTGTGGGGGAGTTTTTGGAAGATTTGGATACCATTTTCTTCCATGATGGGATTGTAATGCGTAAGCATCGTTGGACCAAGTGCATTGATGTCAAGGAGAACTATATTAAAAAATAGTGAAAAACTGTCATGTTTCTCCAACTCCTTCTGGCTTATAACTTATATATATACTCTTTTAAAATTCAATTTTCATTGTATTACTTGAGTGAATGTCAAATGCATATTTCGTGTCTTTTGTTAATACTTGAAATGTTAAACATAATATTTAAGTGTTTGTTAACAACGGGACATATTCATGTAATTTAATTGCCTCATAAATATGACGAATATTGGAATGGAATGCGTCGTACGAAGTTACATAATCTGCAAATATTTGAATCTTACAGACACATTTTATGAATATTGGAGATATGAAGAAATGTGTTTGGTATTTATTTATTGTATGCTGATTATTAATTAACATTTATTCGAGGCATCTTCTTTGTAATAAATTTTGTTGATTTTCTTTTCTTTTCTTTTTTTTGCTAAAGTGATATTTTTTTAATTTAAAATTATGGCCTGTTTTGTTTTTATGTGATACTAAGGAATTCAATCATTTACCGCAAACCGTCCTGGGTATGGCGATAAAGTGCATTCAGCAGCAAGTCCTCTGAAGTTTTGTAGAGTGTGGGACCACCTCTTAATTGTCGTTGTTCCTAGGTCCACCCTAACCCGGAGTGGTAGCATCTGTTAGGGTCCCAGCTATGGGCAAATAATGAACCTCCAGATTGGGGTCAAAACATTATGAAAGTATAAAATTTTTATAGTAAAATTTCCAGCAGTAAATTTTAATATTAAAAAAAAATTAACAAAGCTCCCAAGTAAATTAAATTTTGGCATTAAATGACTCGTAAGGAGGTCATATGCCATTAACCAAACCAAAATTTTGCCAGGAGTTCTCAAACTTTTTTTTTTACTCATGAAAACTTTTACTCTTAATTTATTTTGGTGGACCTCCATAACCATTCGATGGAAAAAAAAAAGCTTATTTTATTTTTTACTAACTGATAAGTTTAGAAATTGTATTTTCGAAATAGTAAATGTGTATGCTTTATTTCGAAGTAAAACTAATTTAATGAAAACTTGTATTTGACAACTAGACTCTATGGAACATTTATGTACACTAGTAAAATATTTCATAATAAACCATTTTAAAATATGTGAGTTATTAATAAATCTTTTTAAAAGTGCAGATTTATTCAATGAGAACACTGTGGTTGATTTTATATATATTTAGCTCCATCGATGTCAATGATAGTCGAAGGTCACCCCTTTTCACGATGCCATGTCTATTACGGGCTTTTGTTAGTAAGTGAGACATACGACTAAAACCCGATTCAACAAGTTAAGATGATGGAAAAGCAATAACGTAGAGTTTTGCTTTTTCACAGTCGTGGATATTTTTAACATTTGTTTTCCATATATTATACTTCCCGTCTTTGAATTTTGTATGCAATATTTCATCACTTTGCATTTCAGTGAGCCTCTCCTACATCAGTAGCATTAACCTCAAAAGTAAATGTCACCCAAGTTGGTGGATGAATTTTTCAAATGTTCACTATACAATGCAAGGTCATCGTTTTGCAAATCGACGCCAAACAAGAAAAACTATTTAAATGCACGACGTCTGATATTCATTTTGTACAACTGTAGTTTTCTTAGAAAAGAAGTAATAGCGACTTTACAGGATATGAGATCAGAATTTTTTCCTCGGGGCTGTTTATTAAACAAATTTATTTTTTCATATATATCTGATAAATAAAACATTATTTTAATATGGCATAGCTTACTCTAGAAATATTACAATACTCACACATACACACAGTAAAAAGAACCTTCAGATATTGGAGGCCAACTATATTAAACAAAGCAACCTGCACTCAACAAAATTACATTTCAAACTAGTCACAACACATTACATTGCATCTAGACATATGGTTCTGTTGTTAATATTTTGGTCTCTCACGTGGTACGACGTCATAGACCGCATCATGAATTTACGACCTGCGTCTGCTATTCCACGACCATTATCGTCACATAGCAAACATCTTTGTCAACATAACAGAATATCATCGTTGATGGTGAATATCTTTGTTTAAATATCCATGTAGCCACTCTGAAGATGGCTCATGTGAGCCGAATGCTTAGATCAAGGAAGAGCATAATAAAAAAAAATGTTGGACAATTTTTGTCTCTAATTTCGCCCGAAATTAAAGCAACTATATGAAGTTTAGAAAGGCTCATGATCAAACATAATAGACATTCGTTGTCTGTTATATTTAACAATATATGTTTGAATAATGATCTGCTGCCTCAATACACTAAATATATATATATATATATATATATATATATATATATATATATATATATATATAATGAATCATTCATACAAAAAAGTCAATTAGTAAAGTTAATGATATAAAATGGCGAAATCCCTTAACAAAACAAAATTTTTCAAGATACATTTTGATACTGTTTTGAAAAGTTTTTCTTTTGTGATTATTGTCCTTTTACAGATATATATTTTAGTTATATCAGAAATTTTACATATATGTGTGTGTGCCTGTGTGTGTGTGTGTGGGGGGTTCTCCCGATTATGGCTGCCCACAGATTCAGTATTCTTTATTATCTGTGATTATCTGTGTCTTCCTAGAAACCATTAATGGAGTAGTTCCCGTTGTCTTCGCCCAATCTGCCCTGCTACTGAGACCAATAGTTGCTGGGATAAGAAACGAATCCATGCCTTTCCTAAGGATAATTATGTGCGAAAGCGAACGCAGCCGACCAGGCTAGACATTGAATTCATCATGCTGGTCACACTGCCATTCTTTGTACAGCTGCGACAAATTTCCCATCAAATGTCCCGGGACCTGCCAAAATCACAACATTCTGGCGATATACGAATAAATGGAAATCTTCAAAGAGAGAACAATGGATATTATGCAAAAACTAACGCACATAATTATCTATCGTTCTTGCTGGATGAATACGATTGTTTACAGCTTCATCTCTTGTGTTGCTCTTATCAATACTTACTCTTTATAAACCCTGTTTCTCTCTTTATTATATGCCCGACTAGGATATTCGTTATTTTCATCTGTTTTTCATACTATTGATATGCCTTATGAGTGTTACATTCTCCAAGCCATCTTTCCTAATTATATGTCCACACAGTTTCAAGTGTCTCTTTCTAAACGCTGACAACAATTTATTTGTATTTATATGGATCGAACATGTTACCAATGACGAAATTCTATAGAAAATGGTAACAAAAAAGGATATTTATACTTCAGGAAGAAATGGTTGAGGTTTCTGGGAAATACAATGAAGAAGGAGTGCTTGGGAAATTTGATACTCACAGGATATATTCAAGGTAAGGGGGCCGGGGGAAAGCAACCTACCCGGCGAACTTGAATGAATGGATGACGGAGTAGGGTATGGGAGAGATGAGAAGACAAAAGTTAAGAGCTACAAGGGACAGGAAATTGTAGAGAGCCATGATCACCAACATCGTGAAGGGACACGGTACAAAGAAGAAGAAAAAGAAGAAGAATCTATTCCGAGCGTTCCCATTCGTCACATATTCTGTCCATGGTATTTCCAATATTCCTTGAAAAAACCACGTATTTATTGCTTGAAGTTTTTCCTAATATACGAGAAAATTAACCACTATTTTGTACCACGTGGAAAGTTAGAAATAATATCGCAGTCCAGCATTCATGATCTCTAATATCATTTACTGAACTTTTGATGCTTTAATTTCGGAAAAAACATCTTTCGTCACTATTATTCGTCTTCAGATTTCTGTGTCACTCTCCTTTGTCCGTTATAACATTGTCAGGATAGCGGAATGTCCGATAACTCCGATCTTTTCAGTGTCTATCGATCCAGGAACTCTTGCGAACTGGCCACTTTATTTAATCTACAGGGGTTGCTTGTTCTTATTCCGCTCTTCATGTCTCAATATATCAAGTCGCGTTGGTTTTTACCAATGCTCAGGTATTGCTAGACCTATTTCTACTAAGTCTATACTACTTGACCCAGGGATTGAAACCACAATTACTATGCTTCGAAATTAACCACCTGTCTAATCCACTACGCTGTTGTTTTTATAAAACCCTGCTCTTAAATTTATTTCACTCTGAGAGCCTACTGTAGTTCGATATTTAACAAGATTGCCTTGCAGATAATTTAATTAATGAATTCGATCCCTCTATTTGTCTTACGGATGAAGCCTTATGTAAAGTTAGGCTTAGTGTGGGTTTTTCCCAGTGTATCGAATGTGATCCTTACCGAATTCTCCATTTTGTAGGAATTATACAAGAAAGCTTGTTAAACTGAAATCAAATTTGCTAGTATATAGAACCAGAATCTCTTGAGTTTTTGCACTGTTTAGGCCTTGTGCCAGACTATGCAATGTAAAATAATTTGTTTAGCCTCTTTGTGAATTTTGGATAAATTCGTTTTCCGAAAATTAAGAACGAAAATAAATAAATACTATTTATTTTGATTCCTAATTTTCTGATATTTTTTTCTGCACGTGCCTCTAAATATAGACGTTACAGGGTTTGGGAAACGAAGGCTAAATAATGTAACGTGTTGTGCCTCCACCCTACACACACACACACAAAAATGTTATTTGGTTGATTTATTTGCTTGGTGTATACATGAAGTGGATGAGGGGATAGGCCACTAGAAGTTCAGCCAAAATGATTTTTTTGTTTCTTCGCATGAAGCATTGAACCAACAAGAAAACTCTTTTTCCCCTTTCGCGAGATACGTTACACCTCTTCAGATTTACTAAGTACAAATTAGTTTCGTTAACCATTACTACTATTTAGTGAGTTCGATTCCCACTAGATACTTCATACTTATGCCCATAAGCTAAGATTATTCTATATGAATAAAGCGCAGTGTACGAGTGTCCGTCCTTCCATTTTTCAATCTCAGCAAATCATAAACAACATGAAGTAACACGTACTAATTACTATAGTTACATGCGATTAAAAATTAAGTAAATAACTCATTTAAAGTAAAATTTAAATATCGAACCGAGTAATAGATTTTTAAAACAATGCTTTATTAAAGGTTTAAATTTAATTTCGCTTTTCGTCGCAAAACTTAAGCGGGGCACAGTACGTTTCTCATGTTTTTTTCTTCTTTTTCTAACATGCGTACTGTGATGTATTAAAAATATTACATAGTTCGGGTTCTCTAATGTCTTTTAAGAGTGACTTTATGTGAAGGAATCATAAAAGAAAAGAAAAATTGCGCACAAAAAATGTAAACAAACTACAACGATCGGTTGCGTATACGAAGAAAGATTATGCCAAATTAAAGTGTCGAATAAAGATAAAATAATTTTATTATTTCTAAATTCTTCAAAATTTTACGTACATAGGACGCTGAATGTAAAAGACCGAAATCCCTTTGCAGGAGCTAGTCTAAAATCCACCCGAAGGGCTGCTTCTAGGCTAGTAATTAATACTAATGGGCGCATCGGCGTGGGTTAAAAATTTATCATTTTGCTAGTCTTTATGATTATTGCTTATGAGTAATGAGTTCAGATCTCATATTTGTGGCCATATACTAAAAACTAAACTAAGCTTAGTAATTAAGGAGCCTCACGATGGGACAAAGCTTCTGAAGCATTAATACTGAGTAGTGATTTCTATCTTCAACTTGTGCCAAACTTAGCTAAGCTTAGTAAAGTAAAAACAAAATAAAAAAAATAATCTTTTCCGCTCCTCTTTGTCGCCACCTTCAACGCCGCTTTGTTTTATTCTAGACTTGTTAGCTTTCGTTGATCACAGGAAGATTTCGCGCCATGCCCCTTCGTTGCCGACGTAACACACTTCTGACGTCATAGCGCGGTAATTGCGTGGGCGAGAACCGAGCTTGCCAACAATCCGGCCCTCTGGCTCCTCTCTTTCGCTTTCCGACAATTTTTAATCGGCTTTTTTTTTTCTTTGCTACGATCCTTTTCATTTATTTTGGAATCCAGCTCTCTTTTTACATCCAAATCCATACATATACGCATGTATAGGGGTTTGACAGAAATAGAGAGGGACATTGAGTGGAGGAAAGAGAAGTAAAGTGTGTGTGTGTGTGTGTGTGTGTGTGTGTGTGTGTGTGTGTGTGTGTGATCTATATGAACAGATAAATATAAGCCCTTATATAAACGTATCAATACACATATGTAATAATATGTTTGCATATTTTATATATGCATGAATGGGACTTTTGACATATAAATAAACAAGTTAACTTTTGACCAACCAAATATATATATATATATATATATATATATATATATATATATATATATATATATATATATATATATATAAACAATTGTTCTTTAATCTGTAAACCATTTTCAAGGATTTTCATCGTGCAATTGCATATGTATGCCTAAAACGAAAACTGGCCATGTCTATCTATATATATGTTTGTCTATTAAGCCTAGCTTATTTACACTATTAGTCACCCAATACAAGGTCCAATAGCCACTCAAAGTAGAGCGTTATTAATTAGGGTTGTTTTATGATCGTAACGACTGTAGATTATGAGTATCTATAAGATAGATAATGGTTGATCCTAGATTGTGGTATTAGGGGAATCATCCTCTGGAGTGACTCTTCCACAAAACCTGCCGAGACTGCTGCTAATGGAATTTCCTTCTTAACAATGGAATACGAAGTAAATAATGACCCCTCCTCCCCCCCCACACACACAGACATACACACAGACCCACGCTGTACATGGTATGGCGTGTCCTTGCTATGAAATTCTGAACTGGTAGCTCGTCAGAACATTATCCATGGAAATAGCGATAGAGTCGCATAGGGCTTGCGACTTTGTGTCTGGAGGAAAGGTGTTGTAAGGTGGAAAATAATTCATCACCAACAAAGTCGTGTAAATGCTTTTTGAACTCTGTCGAGGTTGCAAGGAGGAGATCGGGCTTACTTCAGAAAATGTGAAAATCTTAATGAAAAAATTGTGTAAGAAGATTATGCTTCTAAAAAAGGAAAACAGAATTATGTGCCTTTAAAATCAACCTTTTACTTTGTATTTGACATTTGATCTTTGGCACCGGTGGGAATTCCCCTGCTATCTCAGCTGCAACGTCAGACCACTTTGAATTGATATTAATCTTTTCAAAGCTATTTGTCTATCTCTGTGTCAATGTAGCGATGTCAGTTTTTCTGTATTTCTCCGTCTATAGTAGAAAGTCTGTATGTATTAAAAATGCTTTTGAAAACTGTCCTTTTTATCTCAAAATATTGGTTTAAATCCTTTCGAAATGGTATTTACATTTGTGTGTATGAGCGTAAGTTTGTAGAGTAGTTGATATTACTTTTCCTTCTACCTCCGTTAACATATACCTCTCTAGATTTCTCTCTCTCACACATACACACACACACACACTCTCTCTCTCTCTCACACACACATACACACATAATCTATATATATATATATATATATATATATATATATATAATTTTTTTAAAAAAATTATAACATAAGTATGTTATAAAATCACTACAAAAATAGCCATTTTGTTTCAGCACACTTGTGTCTTATCAAGTGATGATCATCTTGATAAGACACAGAGTGTTGTGAAACAAAATGGCTATTTTTTGTAGTGATTTTAAACATACTTATGTTATAATTTTTTTATAAAAATAATTATATCTGCTCTACTTTGTATTGAGCACTCTTTTAAGAATAGTAATTGTTGGTTATTGGAATTCATTCCGTATATACCAATTATATACTTTATATATATATATATATATATATATATATATATATATATATATATATATATATATATATATATATATATATAGGCTGTGCTAAAAGTAGGTATACAGTTGTTTTATTATTTATTTTTTACAGATATTGTGAATCATGTCAAATACTTTGAGTCGAGATCAAAGGAAGTGGATTCTAAAGCAAGATTGGAAAATTGGTAATTCTGAGCAGGTGCATGAAGAGAAACATTTGACACTGTTCCACCAACACGACTGACAATTTATCGTATAAGAGATAAATTTTAAAAAAGATGGGTTCAGTGGTTAATGTGCTTAAATCTGGACGTTAGGACGTCTATGAATGGAGAAAGTTGACATTAAAGTCGATTGTTTAAGCATGAAACAAGCTGTCACACCCGGGTGCTGACTTCAATGTCCACGTTTATATTTAAATACGCTCTATCCCTGATATTAAGACTCTTAACTCATAAAAATAGCATACCAGATTTTTTTTTTATTCTTCCTCTCTTGCTAATGATCTCTATTTCGTTTTCTTTTTTTTTATTGTTCTGTGATGGGCCTTGACTTCTTCTTTTAATTTCATATCACTCAAGATCTTTAGCATATCTTTTTACTTTTTTAACGGCATATCTTTCTTACGACCGCTCTAATATATATATATATATATATATATATATATATATATATATATAAAGAGAGAGAGAAAGAGAGATTAAATAAAATATAATAATAATAATAATGATAATAATAATAAGAAGAAGAAGAAGAACAGGAAGAAGAAGAAGAATCTGTCCTATGACCAGCTCTGATCGTAGGGTCGTTTTGCAACTGAGCACCTAACCAGTTCCTTCAATATGTCCCAGTTGCGTGCTAATGTCCGAGTCTCTATGGAGGATTCTCCAGTACAGCCAATAAAATGTTGTCAGCCTATTTTCCCACCGCCCGCCTCTTCATTTTCCCTCGGATGGAATCTTCTAAGATGGCAGTGGAAAGATTGCTGGCTCTTGTGATATGCTCATACCATAGCAATTTTCTATTCTTGATGGTGGTTATGAGGTTTTCCACCAGGCCTGGTTATTGCCATTTATGATGCGGTCGACGTGGGAGATGCCCGGATGGTCTTGTAGTGTCTGATTACAGAGAAGAATCCAAATATTATTCTAATTTATATACAGGACGAGAGAAAAGTTGCATACCATAGAGAAAATTTATTAAAAGTATAATTAGACTTTAAAATTTTATTTACTAGTTATTTAATTGTTATATGTGCTGTTCAAAATGTCATCCTTATTTTCAAAACTCATTTCAATTTCTTGCCTGAATGATTCATTCCCATGTTAGGGTTTCCACTGTCATTTGACGACATTCATATTCCATTCATTCTTGATTTTCCTTAATAGTTCTTGGGTGCCTCTAATAAGCAAATGATTTCAAATAACCACACAGTAAACAATCCAAGTTGGTGAGGTCTAGTAGTGACGATGGTGCACGACTTTTGCCTCACCCTGCATTTATAATATGATAAAAAAAATTTATTAAATGAAATCTCACACAATCAAATAAGTTGTTATATATTAATCTTTGGTGCAAGGTCACAACTACGAGACACTCATTGCGGGTCGAACACACAATTCAGTAGAAACATTCACTAAACATTATCAGAATTAAAAAGGTAGACATTTGTTCAGTTTATATCCGAGTCCGTCAGTTTTAACCAGGAATGAGGTACCATTTAGTGGGGAGTCATTTCACTCTTGAGTGACAATTAATCATTTTACTCTTGAGTAGCAATTAACAGAAGGAAAACAGAATTCAAAACAATCTGAGAGGTAACGGAAAACTACTCGGCTATCTTTCCCAAGAAGTCATGGTAATTTATACATTAAAGAAAAGGAAGCAGTGGGGGTCCATTATCGCCTACATGATATCAATAAAAAAATTATTTAGTGCATTTCACCCGATATAAGTAGGCAAGATTTAGATTTTTCTTATTAATTCCTACTTTCTTTACATCTACTCTAGTTTAGATTTTATAGGGAAAATATTATGATTAAAAAACAAAATTATTTTAGCAAGTTTTGTAATTCATTCCCTGATTAGAAGAAAGCGGATGTCAGGAGGCAGAAATTTAGGTAAGTATTGTTAACTATAATCATCATCTTCATCAGCTGGACGCAACGACTTAGAGTAGTGGATTGTGATGTCGTCTTGCATAGTAGAGAGTTGGATTCTAACTGGGTCTCTTACTCATATTGCCTTGTATATTATATTGAAGCAGCAGTTCTTGGCCGATCACCGAGATTAAGCAAATCTGAGCATGGTCAGTACCTAAATGGGTAACCGCTTGGGAATACCAGCTTCTGTATGCTTGGATATACAGTTGGTGTAATGGATAATGACTCCGAATGTGAAATCGGAGAACCGAGTTCCATTTCAAGTTGGGTTCGTTACATTCACCCGTGCAAATACCCTTGAGAAATGTCTGAATTTGTTCCCCCTCCCGTCCAGCTCTAGGTAAATAGCAGGACTTAGCTTAGTTGTCAACCAGACACGGAGAAGGAAAACTTTGAATCCAAAACAGCCTGGAGAGGGTTGACAAAGGTCGGATGAGCTTCTTATAAGAGCCAACTGTCAACATGGAGCGAGCTGATGGAAAACTTCTATCCGATATGAACGCTGCGATTTTAGCAACATTTGACATGTAGCACGTAGTGCTAGTGCACTATTACAGAACATGGTCTAATGATGGAGGGATGCATTTGCAGAACATAAGCAATTGACAACTTAATCACAGGTTGTTCAGTTAAAAATTTAGAAATTATTGAACCAACATCCATCGTCCACGACAGGCGAATCCATTAATTTTTAAACAATATATATATATATATATATATATATATATATATATATATATATATATATATATATATATTTATTATATTATTCTTATGGATACAAATATTTAAGTAAATGATCTGTTTATAAAAAAAAAAGTATTAACAAGAATTACCATCCTGATTGTCTGAGAAATATCAAAGAAATTATCAGTACTCCGACACGCTTTCTAACCAGACGCTTCCTCTGTTGCTAAACAGTATAGCACGTCAGGCCATATGACGGCCCCATGTAGGTTCGATTCCTGTCGGAAGGCACATACTTTCTTTGAGATTTCTCGGACTTTCAGGTCGGTAAATGTTATTAATACTGATTACTGTAACCAGAGCCTTTACTTAAATATGTGTATCTATAAAAATAGAGTATAAATATATTAAAATAATTCTTGGGCTTATTCCATTTCATAATATATATATATATATATATATATATATATATCAGCTAAACCAGGAACATTATTTCCTATCAACTACAAGTTCTTTTGCCCTACATCCAAAAGTCGAATAACTGACATGATTTTCATCCTGGAAATATGTTTTGAAAATCTGAAATTGATCAACTCCATATTACCTATGAAAACCCAGCGCCAGATGATGAATCTTCTAGGTAAAGAATGTAATATCTTTGGACAGTGAATGCAAAGTGGTTCAAATAATCTGTTGGCTCCGTCATAACCAAAGGCAAACAGAATCTGTAAGGGTCTTCTTCCCAGACTGTTCCATTCTGATTCGAACTGAAATCTTACTTAAAAGTAACTTGTTCATATATATATAGGAGCGTTAATTTCGTGCCGTTGTGTGTTGGGCATGGATGGAAATCGAGTGGGTCACTTTTATTTTTAAAAGACTTTCAGCACTCTGTTACCATTGTTAAATAAGGTAAAGTTGATGGTGGATGAGAGCTGTTTAAAATCTGGCTTGTCTCTCATATTTAACGACATATATATATATATATATATATATATATATATATATATGTGTGTGTGTGTGTGTGTGTGTGTGTGTGTGTGTGTGTGTATGTATATATATATATATATATATATATATATATATATATATATATATATATATATATATAATAAAAAAGGCTTAAACACTAATATTCCATGGTCATAATTTATTCCATTGGAATCGTAAAAACGATCTAATTCATCAGACCTACAAATTCAAAAAGAAAACAGAAAAACAACTCCGGAAATAAAAAATAGAATTTAGAGAGAATGTAAGTATGAGAGTGTGGGACGAATGTTAGAGATAAAGAGAGGGGTAACAGACGAGAGAAGGTGGGAGATTAAAAATTAACAGAGAGAAGTTTTAGAGAGGTGAGTTAAAGACGGTTTAAGTGAGAGAAATATGAATGTTGTCGGATGTCTCATACATTAAAGATGTAACCGGAAAGGATACATTTTGTGGTGACATACACACACAATAGACAATCTAATCTTAAAGATCAGAAGAAGAGGGAGGGAGAGGAAAACAAAAGAAAAAGGGGTTGGGGAGAGAAATGGGGCGGGGGAAACTAAAGCTGAAGGACATTTACTGAAAGGGCCGCTGTGTAATTAAGAAAATTTGACAAAATTAATATCGACTTCAAGCTACAAATCAAATATAAACATATAAAAAATAAATATAACGATTATCTAATCTAGCAAGGACCTATATTTTTATATTCAAAAACACATGACTATGCACACATGCACAATAACATATACACATACATACATACAGATAGGCGTGTACCCACATACACACATATACATATACACTACATATACCCATCTAAACAAATAAACAATGTATCTCTATATATATCCGTCTAACTATACATACATACATATATACACACATATACACCCATATACAGATATATATGAGTACATACATACCAAAACGTACACACACATATAAACACATCTACATCTACCTACATATACATACATCCATATACGCATACATATATATATATACATATACATATATACGCATACATATACATACATACTCATACATATACCTATATATACACCTACATATATACACATATACACAATATACACACAGGTACGCACATATACATATACATATTAATCAAAATGTAAAATCTAAAAAAGTAAAATTTAAAAAAATTTGTCTCAAAAAAAATTAAAAGACATAGCGCATCACATAAACATACATAATGATATATATAGAGAGATAAACATAATAAACATAATAGTCATTCTATTAAAATGTCATGCCCGATGTTATTGAACCAAGATGGAACTGACATAAGTGATAACATGTTACAAAACGGTGTTCATGTTTTGAATCGTTTCTTATGTCTACATTTAGAAAATATCTCATTACGAAGATTCAGCAATTCATCTTGATTCTTATCTTTAATAATAAATTTTTTTCCGCCATGCACAGATCACACCGATCGCGGAAGTTATTAGGTGTTCTAGCTCTTGATAAGTATCTCCATTTTAAAAGTGGGGTTAGTCCCTTATCCACCAGATCCCAGTAGTGTTTGGATAAGGAAGTTTGATTTCTGAGGTATCTATATCTAAATGAGAGTTTATGGTTGTATAGACGCTGCTTCCAATCACCGGCGGATATACCTATATATCTTTTTTTCTGGTTTCCTCGGGAAAGATTGTTGCCTCGTATACTACATTTTCATACTTACATTTACCCCCGATTGGACAATGGTCTTTATTCCTACAATTGCAGGTAGGGTTACTAGATTGAGTTTCATTACTATGATAGTTTCTAAGTATTCTACAATTATGGGAAGATATGATTTTCTCCATATTTCTAACGCAGGAGTAACTAATTTTCAGTGTCTTCCTATTGAAAATTTTACGTAGTGGATGTTTACTATGAAAGTGCTTATCAATTAATTTCAGAAAGAAACTTCCTATATCAATGTTAGAGAGCCTGCAATATGGTGGGTTGAACCATATTACCTTCCTCTTCCTGTTTTTAGTTCTGTTATTATTCTGATTTACAAGTTCTCCGTTAAAGTTTAATTCTTGTCTAAAACCACTATTTTTGAGGGCCTGATTGTATATAAATTTATTATCATTAAAGATTTTTTGGCTATTCTCGTATTCACAGTTTTGGAGATGTGATCTATCACATGTTTAGGGTGGTTAGAGTGGATGTTGATGTATAGGGGTGTTTGATCAACTTTATGGAAGAGTTTAAAGGTATCATTCGATAGATTGAGTGTAATATCCAAAAAGTTGGCTATTTTTAGGTTGGAAGATATTTCAATTTTAAGGCCTAGGTATGTGAAGGCCCTAATTATCTTCTTATGTAAGCTGGAAGTCAAGGGACCATTGCTATTTGGGACAATGATTAGGCCGACATCTCTATAAATTCCGACTAGGTTAAGGCTAACTACTCTACTCAAGGTTTCTAGAATATATATGCCCACTAAATTTGCAATTTGGGCAGAATCAAAAGCTTCCATAGGTACATCGAAACTTCCATTCTTCTTCTTCACCCAAGTAGCGTCATTGTATGTAAGTATTGATCTTCTTGGCGCTAAAATAATGTCCAGATCATTATCCGTTATTTCGGTATATCCTATGGCGAAATTAAGGCTGTTAATTAATAGTTCCTCTGAAATAGAAGGGTAAAAATCCAAGATGTCAAACTGGATGAAAGTGGCTCTTCTTTTGTGAGGGATCTTTCAGAACCATTTAATCGTCTCGGCCGAGCCTTTCCAAAGGTTGGCAGGGTATTTATCCAGGACACATGATGTTATTTTCTTGATAATACTCTTGGAAATTAATCCCAACTCAGATTTGGAGGGATTAATTAGACAGGACTGCAAGCTACTGATAACGTTCGACTTATGATCTTTGAAGAGAATGTATGCATCTTTCATATTAAATTTGACCATTCTGTCAGCAACTCCACATTTATTAGCAAATTTGCAGATGTCTTCATTGATAGATGATAAGGTGCTATTGTCTTTGTCTTTTTTATGGGAACTGGACGAGCTTGTCATATTCAGAGGGTTTAATTTTATAGAAATGTTTGGATTTGTCGGCTTTAATCCATAATTTATTGGATTTCTTTATGTTTTTAATGTCTCTACCAATTTTAGCTTGGAAGAAGTTAGGATAATTCTTGAACTTAATCTTTTTAATTAAATCGATCAAATCGCCTTCGAACGGTACAAGTAGCTTGTTACACGGTGTAGTTTTCTGGGATTTTAGTTTATATGTTTCAAGATTTAGTTCTTGGTCAGTTTTGAGATTACGGGATAAA
>CAHIKZ030000172.1:1695000-1715000 GCA_903632075.3 Acanthosepion pharaonis
ACACTTGCATACATAAAGCAATATTTATGGTTTTTCAGTTTATCGTGGAATCCTTTTATTTCTTGAAACTTCAGATAGACGCGTCGTCTCTGAATTCAGAACGCCACAAGTTATATTAACGTTGGTTTAAACAAGTTGGATGCACGTGATTGATCCATAAAAATCAAACAACACAAAAGTAAAAATAACAGAATTTCTTTCTTCTTTTTCTCCACATATCATTCTCTGGTGAAGCTTTAATAAAAGTGAAACATGTTAGATTGATAAACGTGTCATATATTAATCACAAAATGTGTGTGTAAAATTTCTTCGATCAAAATATCTTACAATTTTTTAGTAACCAACGAATACATACATGATTTGAATCTCAAAGCACCAATATTAACTACCTTTTTCCATAACTCTCTCTCTCTCTCTCTCTCTCTCTCTCTCTCTCTCTCTCTCTCTCTCTCTCTCCCGCACACACATACAAATATATATATATAAAGTGTATTTAGACAGCAAGAATTCATCCAAACTAGTTATGTGAAATTCAAGCAGCAAGGTCTGTCTAAAATTTTTATTATAGCATTGCAATTTGCGAATGATTTTGTTGTACATCGCAGCTGGAATTATGAATCAACAATTTCATGTTTTTGTCTGTTTTGTTCAAGCAATTTATTGAAATGTGTATAAAATATTTAATATATATATAATATATTTAATATATATATATAATATATTTAATATATATATCATATATTTAATATATATATAATATATTTAATATATATATAATATATTTATTTAATATGTATATATATATAATATATTTAATACTGATACCAAAAAAAATAACAATATTGGAATCATATTTTTCTGCTTAACCGTTGCATATGACGACATTTTGAAGAGAACACATTCAATTGCAACTATCAAAAAACGCCAGGATTTAGTCAAAAGGTTTACAACCACCACGTCCGGATAATGACGGAGGTAGTCGAAAATAATTGAAAAGTAACAAGAAAAAATATTAACTTTGGACAATTTATTCATAATTTCCGCCCCGATGTACAACAATGGATTCGAAAATTGGAATAATATTGAAAAAAAAAAACTAAATAGGCATATCTTGTCATTTAAAATTAGAGTGTTTATAGATAGAAACATGCGAACATAGACATCAGGACTACCTCGGGACAAGCAGTATTAAGCGATTATCTAATTACACATACATACATACACACAATTTATATATATATATATATATATATATATATATATATATATATATATATATGTGTGTGTGTGTGTGTGTGTGTGTGTGTGTGTGTGTGTGTGTGTGTGTGTGTATGTGTGTGCAAAAAGGATACAGAATCAGGCAAAGTTTCAAAATTCGACAAATGGAAAACTGTCTCATTTAAACTAGATTAAGCATTTCGCACTTACTAGGCTTCATCAGATCAAAAACCAAAAAAAGAAATCTGTGTGTGTGCATTTGTGTTTGTCTGTGTGTGAGCGCGCGCACGTGTGTGTGTGTGTGTGTGTGTGTGTGTGTGTGTGTGTGTGTGTGTGTGTGTGTGTGTGTGTGTGTGAAGTGTAAAAAAGTGAGAAACTGTAGTACTGGATAGTGTGACAGAGAGGCGGATGGCGTATATGTAGCATGACAATTAGTGGAGATGTGACAGTGTAGCTGTGGCAAACCATGAATCCTGAATAAGCAACATTTGAATTTTTATAATGAAGTTCAACGAATAAAAGGCCCGAGCACTACTCAATATAAAGGATTACTGAATGAGGTGTGTGATATGAACAGAAGATGAGTAACTACGAAGTGAATATTATTAGGATATGATGGATAGATGAGAACTGACCCTTAGATGTGAAAGGGTTAAGATTTAGGTACTCAGAGAATCACCCACTCAGAAATCAGTTCCCCAAAGTATCGGTTTCTGGAAAGAAGTTTTTAGGGTAGAACATTCTACTTATCTAAGCAATATGGAGAAAATGAGGGTGATTCAACTTTGTGGTCGTAGCAAGGCGGGTGAGAGATGAGTAGACTTGAACTGGTGGCACTAAAGAGCTCGTTTGCACACTTGAATACAGTAAAAAAAATTGCATATTTTGCTTGTGGTGATTCATAATTAGAATTCTGATTTGAATATATTTTCCACTCGTTGTTTCTAATACAAAAAATATTAACTTTATTTGGGTTTATTAATTTATTACAAGTACTGTGTTCTTTCCTTAATAATTATCATCTTCGAAATATTGTTGTTTTTTGTCTATCAGATTTCTTACGTTGGTATTTTTAAATTATTTCTTAACACTTTCTTTTAAATATTGAATTAATTTCAAATAGAACCAATGCCTTATTGATCTGCCTTGTAACAAATTGCAAAGGAATTGTAAAAAACGGCCCTAAAGTACGTGGAATTATCTTTCCCTAAAGATAAAGAATTATCCGATTTTTTGATTCGTACAATCAGTAGAGATCGTTAGATTATTGTTTTAGGTTGACGGACACGCATGTCTTAGTTTTTTGTTTTTTTTACGAATTGGTCAAACTCAAAAAAAACATTGTTTTTAATCGTTATGATGAGTCTTCCGATTGAATAGAATTAGAATTTTATTATAAACAATTGTCTTGTAAATGGAATTTTAAAGCATTCTGAATGTATAAATAAAGAAAAATGTGTGCAAGACAATAAGAAATACTACCTGCCAAAAAAAAAAAAAGTGGATGTTTGTTTTATCGGCTGAAAATGTAAGAAATCCGATCCCATATATAAAGGAAACACACACACACACACACATAAACAACCTGGGTTTTTAACCTAAGTCACTCCACGGAATCGCTAAAACATAGAGCATAGTCTGATGAAAAAAGACACCAAAGTTTATGAAAACAAAAATTTTATCGTCAAAATGCTTATGTTTTTTATGAAGTGGATAGACTAAATTTTTTTAATTATTTTAAAATTTTTTCCATCTTTTTAGAATATTCTAAATTTTGATTTAAATAACCTTGTTTCTCTTTGTCGCAACAAGGGGTAGTAAATAACATAGATAATTTTAGCATGTTTTTTTTGTATTTACACACATTAATTTGGAAAATCTTGCAAAAATAAAAATAATTGTCAGATGTTAATGAAACTTTCAGAAACTATTCACAGATGATCAAAATTATTATAAATATGTTTTTTTTTTTTTTTTATTAAAGTCATGGCAGAAATATTTTTTTTATATTTATTAACACCCCCCATAACTAATTTTATGAAAAACTCTAGAAATTCGAGACCATCGGTTTTAGTGATTACAATAGTTAAAAGTACAAGGCTTTGAAGAATGCAAATCATGTTTTTTTTTTTTTTTTTTTGGCCAACGTACCTGAAAATCAGCTGTGAATTGTAACATACAAAACTCAATAAAACAAATATATTATTTAGTTTCAAATGCTTTTATTTGTTTTAATTTGTTTTTTTATGAATATGGACAATATTTTCTGAAAGCAAAAAATTTTTCAATGAAAATTGAATTTTTAATACAATTATTTCTTATTTCTTTAATTTTAAAAAATTTTAAAAAAATTTTTAAATTGAATTTTAAAAAATATTTTAACATTAGTTAAAAGGAACGTCAACCTTTCAACGTGCCCGTGTGAGATTGTCATTGTCTAGCGCTTTGAAAATTGTATAATTTGGACCAATCAGATTAGCCATGGTAATTAAGAAATGTAATTTTTGTGTTTATAGTTGGACAGTAATTATCAAGTACGGAAGACCAACCAGAATACAATTTAGTTGCATTATTTGAGTTCAGCATTGTTCTCCGCTGTTAAGCCCTTTACTTTTGCGAAACACGTATGGAGAAGTTAATTTGAGTTGTCAATTTCAACGTAGAAGGGTACCTACAAGTAACAGTATCATCTTATGAAATTTAACTACTGCTGAACTTTAATTTATATGATCTTATTTTTATATTAAGCTCAGTTATGACATTTTTCCATGAATGAAATATCAAAATTAATAATAAAATGAATGGAAATACAAATAACACAGTAAAATGTAATAAATGTACATAAAATTATAGTATTTTATGTACACTTCTGATAAAATTTCATAAGAAAGGTACCTATTAATTAGATACCTTTTTTCTAATGAAATTTAATGTCACTATTAACAGTCTTATTTTTTAATTTCTTTATATTTTCCATAAAGCATCGTAAACGTAAAAATGAAAGCTAAGTACAAAAAAAAAAAAAAAAAATTAGAGCGCTGAAAGTTTTCCTTAAAAGTAACAACGTAAATAATTTGTTCACTTAAATAATTTCACTTCCTTCCATCCGTAGAAAGAATTATCCTCCCATAAGTTATCTAAACGTCATGAATGTGCCTTTTCGTCAATCGTCAAGCGACATGGAAGGTTGTGACCTGCTTTGTTTTATTTTCAAATTACATTTTTCGGCGCAGAAGCTAAGTTCAGCTTGGTTCAAAAAATATTTTAAATAAACAGTATAATTTCTGTTTTTATTAAAATCAGTTTTGAAAAAATGATAATTGATTTTTAAAAGAATATCAAAATCAGATTTTTAATCTTTTTTATCAAATCGAAAAAAATGATTGAAAATGATTGACATATATGACATTATTCTGTTCAAAAAAAAACAATATTTTTAACAAACATATATATATATATAAATATATATATATATATAAAATGGATTTATTTCTTTCCTCTAGAATAATAATATGAGTAACATTGTTTTTAATATATTTTGCATATGTATTTATGGTGTTCTATTTATATATGTATGCTAACATCATTTCTTCCCCCACTTTCTCAATATGAAATCACTATTGTCATTTTTTAAACCTAGAGTAAATTTTACCATTTTCATTTCGTTTACAGGTCTGAGGATTTGAAGCCGTTTTTTCTCGACTTCAATGAAATAAATTATCACCTATGGTATTTTTTAAGTGTTTGTTTATCATTATATATATATATATATATATATATATATATATATATATATATATATATATGAGTAGAAAATTAAATTGGATCACATATGGATAGGAATCCGACAAGATTATAAAATAATAAAAAGAATAAATAGAAAACATTTCAAAATCTAATTTTGTTTATTTTAATAAAGCTTTTTCAGAGATCGAGATAGAAATGAATATATATATATATATATATATATATATATATATATATATATATATATATATATATATATATATGTTTCATTAAAAACGACTGACAAGGTATTGCGATTAAGTTTTTTATTCAATTTGTCTTGTGTTCGTATAAGTGTTTTTTATTTTCAGAATTGTTTTTGTGGCCTTGTTATTTTTTAATCAGCATTACAAAGCTCTGAAGAGTTTGAGTTAAGCAAATATTGCAAAATAAAAACAAAAAAACAAAATATACATCAGAATTTTGTATAAAGAAAGTTCGGTCCGAGTTAAAAATTTGATGAAACTTTTTTCTCCAAAAGGCTTTACCTTTTCTATTTTATATGGGAGATTCCATGTTTGGGTATTTACCATAACAGATATAAAGTGTATAAAAAACTGTCCAGATGTTCTACATAGTTAAAAAAGTGCTTTGACTATTTACTCGATTTTATTTTTTTATTTATTTTCATAAAAAACTGAATAAATAAATTTTTGTAACAACAATATGTTCTATATAAGAAAAGATTACATTAACTCTTTTATCTGTCTATATGAATGAGATGAAAATTAAGTTTGAATTTAAATTATTCGGATTATCGTCCTCATTTTTGTTGCCATATTTATCAAACGTTTTCGGTCCTTGACGCAGGTCTTCTTCAGGTTGCTGGAATGTCGAACATAAACCCTTTATTTCGCTCGCTGGGGTAGACTGTTTAGTTCCACGTACAGCCATGTCTAATGAATGTTCAGTTATCATTGATCTCCTGTTAATTCCTCTGTCCAAGTTCTCCAACGCCTAAACCAGGAATTGAACAAAAAATATTTTGGGTCCAAAAAAAAAAACTGGACATAAAACTAACGCCTTTATCCACTGTAGAATAAAATCCTTGAGATATTTGAAATAAAGGGTTCAGATCGTCTTGTAATTAAAGTAGCATTTTTTATCAAAATTGTGGTCAGACTCATTACAGTGAGCAACTAATGCATTTAGTGTGTTGTTTTGTAAAAGATCTCTTTTGAGTTCATATAATCTTTTTAAATTCCTCAAGGTTTCTCCTATGTATTTCTTGTGGCAGTCATTACAGGCTATAGAGTAAATTCCTATGTCAACTTTTTTTGTTATTTTGTTTTATATCACTTAAGTCTTTAATTGTTTTATAAGTAGTTGTAACAAATTTTATGTTAAGCTTAAATTTTATGTTAAATAATTAGGCTATTGGGGAAGTAATATTATATTTTATTGAATTTACTGCTATTGCTTTTATTCTTCCTATTATTATTTATGTTTGTATTATTACATGTGGCGAGGAGGTTGAGCTTGTCCTTGGGGTTACTAGTTGACCTAATGGCATAAAAATCATCCTTTAGCAATGTTTATTCGAATTCAAAGTTTAGGCTTTTGCATTCATTTCTCTCTCAATTCCCCTGATAGGCTGCATGAATAATATATATAGACAAATTCGTCGTGTTCCTAACATGTCACGTTGGTTGACAGGGAAAAGCGTGTATGATTCCTTTCTCAGCCAAATCAGACTTATAACTATCTGTACCATTGTTTTGCAGTTAATCCTGACCCAGGTTAAGTTTCAGAAACACACACCCATTCCGTACCACAATCAAACACAAATACACAACACACACACACACACACACACACACACACACACACATAGTCACACATATATATATATATATATATAAACAAGAGAGAGAGAAGAGAAAATGGACAGACAGAAAGGGAAAGGGGTGACAATAGTTAATTCTCTAAAATAAGAAAAATTATCTATCGCAATTAAGTTTATAAGAAACCTATCGTGAGCTTTTAAGATAAATCTATAATCAACATATTTATCTTGGCATTGATATGAAATAATCTCCTCCCCAGCCATGGGTTAAATAGTAAAACTTTTACCTGGAAAAATCATTGTTTTTCTCAAAGAATTGTTAATACCATTTTCACTGGCAAAAAAAAAAAAATATTATTACACTCTAGAGTATCTTTCGGTTATAATAAGCCAAAAAGTGTTGATAAAACTTCGAAAAAAAATCAAAACAACCATCCAACCTACCAATATAAGATTCATAACCATAGATAATATTTCAATTTTATAAGGCATTAATTGCAAACAGTGTCTTCAAATTTTTGAAGTTTTTATAAAAATTTAAAAATACAGAAAGTTTAATAATTTCAATAATTAAAAGAAAAAAAAATAGCTAGAATTATCAAAATCCAAGGTACATGGTTAAATATACCAATGCTATAAACAGTGGCTTTCATGGATTTCTTCAATGACCTCTTCTTATGTAAAAACTCTAAACTGTAAACTAACAGAAACTCTGTTAATCCACTTTGAATTCGTCCTCACATTTTCTCTGACAAATAACACCAATGTTTTGTTCCAGATGACGATCGGGAAATCACTAGATCCGATGGAAGAACAATGAACATTTCCTTCATGAAAAGTTTGGAATAAAATCATTCGTTCCATCGGCACTAAAGCAAGAAAAAACGTAAAAAAAAAACCAAATTAACGCCAATTCCTTGTCTATCGTATTCAACAATAGATGTATAAAATGAAAGATTGACGCCCAAATAATAATATATATATATATATATATATATATATATATATATATATATATATATATATATATATATTAGATACCAATCAAATAGGAAATCCCTGTTGATCATTCTACCATGTTTCATTTGAAGCTTAATCATGAGATTGGGCAAGGCTTGGAGAAAAAAATTAATTGATCTGATATTTTTCATTTGGGTGATATCATATTATTATTGGTTAATCATTTTTTACACGTGTATTCGACTTAATTAAACAAACGTTGGTATAATTTTAGGTTTTTCCGAATTCAAGGATAGACGAAACATCCAAACGAAGAACAAGAAATTAAGGATTCCAAGCCCAACTGAAAATCAAATGAAAAGATAAAGCTTTATGTTTGAAAATAAAAAAATCTAGATTTGTCTCAAATATGGGATTCAGATGAAAAACTATTTAAGCAATTATATATATATATATATGTGTTTAGTAGACATTAACTTTGGTTTTTCGTATATTGATTTGAGAACGTTTTTACTTTTTTAAGAATGGATTCAATAAGAGTTAGTGATGTAATATAATATTTTTGACGTGTGTTTATAGTTCACAATATATTTATTAGTAATCCCTCGAAATACTTTCTACTTAAAGAATTATGTTCTTTTTTGATTGTAAAATCCAAGTTATGGACAATTTTGTTCCTGTGTATTACGAGCGAGTTTGAATGGCTGTCCCAACATAAATCACATTTATGTTTGTAGATACGGGCTTTTAGATTTGGAGATGTCTCCAAACTTTATTGAATCCATTCTTAAAGAATCGAACGTATGTTTATCTCAAACAAATGGTGTGTACCTAAAAACATTCCCTAATCAACATGCGAAAAACGAAACATAATGTCTACTAGACATACACACACATAGGCACACATTTACGACTATACTTTATCATCTAAATCTCACATAGACAAACTAAAATTATTATATTCTAAATAAAGTACCAGAATTTGTTTCTTCTTTTTCTCGCTATATCATTATCTTATGAAGTTTTAAAAAATTTTAAAACATGTTAACAATTTATGTACAATATTTGTCCATTATCTTAACTCTGTCCGATTCCGATCAACATCTGACCTGTATTTGATCCCTATATATATATATATATATATATATATATATATATATATGGGAATTTTTTTTCTGTCCATTTTTACCAGGTTCGGATCTCACCATGAGACTCCCTGATGTCTTCGGACTGGAGGGGTCGATCCCAGCGTCGGCACCTGAAAACCATACCACAGGTTGACCCACGCCTCAAAAGTGAAATAGACGGAACAGTAAAATGACAGTCGATGGCTGTGTAACACGAAAAAAAAATGGCTTGAGCATGCTGGTCTTGTTCAAATTGTTGATCACGCTAGATAATGCGATCTTTCCCAGAAACTGTAACTAAACTCTGTTCAAAATATTTGCAGAAATAAATCATTTCAACATGCAACACTGAGCAAAAAAAACAGGGAAAATGTTAGCCGCCCTATTAGACGGGTATCCTCGAGTACGAGTGGCCAGCTATATATATATATGTGCGTGTGTGTGTGTGTGTGAAAATATCGGGGAGAGTTTATAGATATAGTCAGTAGGAATCTGCACTACAATTTGTCAATTTCACGCTTCAATTCGATTTTCAAACCATTCAGAAAAAGTTTAAAACTTTTGTAAATATACACAACTAATTTGATATTTCAAAAATGTATGGCTTGCTGTAAATAGCTATATCGATATATTCACAAGATAGATAGATAGATAGATAGATAGATATTTATCAGTCAATCCGCGATTTTCTCTGATGGCCGTTTGCACTTGTTCAATATTTTCAATTGTGGCGCCTGTTTACATGGCTTTCCAGATCGTCTATCATTGTCAATGGATTCCAAGCTAAGTTAGAATTATGGGGTGCAGTATTCTTAATCCATTGAAATATTTTCCGCGGATAACTGTTCAAGTTCCAAAGCAAACTTGTGGCATACTCACCGTGAATGTAATGTTCGCAAAATACATGAGCTAAATTAATTACGTTAATGCTGATTGAGTAACCCAACAGGTGAGTGTCTGTTCACGCATGTGCATTGCTGAACCTTGTGAATGGTAGCCAAATTATAACAAAGTTATGAAACTAATTCTCAACCTATACATCATGGCTTGATACTTTCTTGAACACACTGCTTATGAAGCAATTCTCTCTTCTAACTGCGTGCGTGTGTGTGTGTTTGTGTGTGTGATTATGCCTTTGTATGTGCACCTATCAAATCTGACTATCGACACAATTTCAGTATATATTCTTATGATTTACAATAAATGTGGCATAAGACCAAAGCGTAAAAGGCTGGTCTTCATCAGTCTTTAATATTTAAATTTAGCGAAGCAAAATCACTGACCCAAAGATACTACAATATTACACCAGATTCTAACTTACCAATCACCATAAGACCAAGATGACTCTAAACGCTTTCACATTAATGTTCTTATCTATGCTTATCTATGTTCCCCGTCAAAGTATCTATCTATCTATCTATCTATCTATCTATCTATCTCAGTATTTCCATATCTAACGATTTGTTTGATTTATAATTGGTTTCTCTCTCACTTTTTTCTTTTTATCTTTCTTCTGTTTTAATCTGTTTTCTTTTCTTTTCTCGCTATCTCTCTCTCTCTCTCTCTCTATCTATCTATCTATCTGTCTATCTCTCTATATATCTATCTTTCTCTCTCTCTCTCTCTCTATATATATATATATATATATATATAGTGAAGAATATCAAACACTTAAAATACCATACTTAATAATCTTTATTTCATGAAAGCTGTCAAAATAGTTTTCTGTCTTTCAGAGCTACAAGCTAAATATAAACGGAAAAAAATACAGATATTGTATTGTGGGAAAGGGAGAGAGAGAGAGAGAAAGAGAAAGAAAGTTTCAAAATTGTGATCATGTAATGGTGGCGTAGTGGTGGGAGGAGGAAGAAGACCCGAGGATTTATTCTCAGTTGACTTTAAAGTTTGAGTTGACCTATTTAATATGACACAATGTTGCATTTTGATTTAGAGAGTGAATGAAAACTGGCGTTAAGAAACACTGTGCCACTTACTGGCTAAGAAACAAACTTTTATAAATTTCAAAAATATTGTTGGGTTATTGTTGAACTCTTCCTCCAACTATAAGATTAGTAGGAGAAAAGGCCTTGGGGCAACAGTCGAATCGATTGAACGCTGGGTAAACCGACACACACTTACTAGTCGTGTAATACTCTACAGTTGTACTTACTGTTTAATATATGATATATCTGCAACAGTTGTTTTGTTATTTCTTTAACCATTTACATGGTCACAACATCTTGGCGACGAAGGATTCAAAGAAACGGACTTCACGTTAAATCATAAAAAAAATTGCCAGTGTCTACAACAGTGGTGAAGAAAGGAATTCTAATGAAATTCTGCGACAAAAGGGTATCTAGTATTAATCACAACACTGATAGTGAAAAAAGAAACTCTTCAAAACAATAGGATTTCTACAAGTTCAATTCAGTGGTTGGGAAGAAGGTTGGTCAACCTTGTTATTTTTTCCATTCCAACAAGTTAATAAAAGAACGATAAAAGTCAAAGAGACTTATTGTTTTCGCAAATAGGTTAAAGTAAAAATTTACCCCTTCTCCCACTTATAAATTTTTCAGTAAAAGAATCGTACAAGTCAGACTTATTGTTCGTAAAGAGGGTAAAGAGAAAAAAATTCCTCCCTCTCATTTCTTAATTTTACGTACCAACGCAATAAAATGAACGAATTTAAAAGTGCAATGCTAGAGTTGATCAAACACTAACAGGAACAACAACTACTGTTGGAACTGAAATATCAAGAAAGACAAGAGAAATTCCAGCGAGAACAAACAGAATACCAGAAGAAACTTGAGGAATTGCATCTAGAAATTCAGGTTAGACAAACTGGAAGAAATGCTCCTTCAAACACAGAATGAGCAAAGGCACTTGTATAATATATCCATCAAAAGCCAAAATGAGGACAGCGAAAACGCGTTCTCTCGAAATGCTATATGAAGCGTTATTGAAAACTTCACGTTTGCACCTGAAGAAGAAATTACATTCGCTTCGTACTTTAAACATTACGAGGACTTATACAATACGGATTGTTGCGAGTTGGGCTGACCATAAAAAGGTTCGCCTACTCTTCAGGAAATTAGGCACAGGAGAATATACTAAGTTTGTTAAATATATTTTGCCTAAGAAAACTAGCGACTTGAAATTTAAAAAGGCGGTTCAATCATTAACAGAACTCTTCAATTCAAAAACATCACTGTTCCACAAGCGTTGGAAATGCATGAATCTCATCCGCAAAGAAGATGAAGATTATACTACTTTCGCGAGTGTAGTCAATAAATACTGCGATGACTTCAAATTGGCAGTGTTAAGCGCCAATAATTTTAGATGCCTAATTTTCGTCCAGGGTTTGATTTCAGCAAAAGACGCCGAAATACGTTGTAGAGTACTCAACAAGGTTGAAAACGAGACTAACATTACTTTACAGCAAATTGCCGAAGATTGCCAACGTTTCGTGAGCGTCAGAGAGGATTCGAAAAACATCGAACAGAGTGGCGTGGCTCATATTAAAAAAATACGCCAAAGAAAAATTAAAAAGGTTCAACCAAAAAATGCAGGCTCCTACAGCTATCGGGGCGTGCATTTTATACAAGTTAAAGGATGGATCGGTAAAGCCATTCGCCCATGCATCTAGGACGCTGAAAGGGGTTACTCGCAAATAGAAAAGGAAGCCTTAGAAATCATTTTTGCGGACACTAAGTTTATTCATGGAAGGTACTTTTTCTTGCAGACAGACCATCGTCCACTCCTTACTATCTTTGGATTAAAAAAGGGTCTGCCGACACATACTGCTAATAGACTGAAAAGATGGGGAACCATTCTCCTCAATTATAACTACAAATTGGAGTTTCTCCCATCCACTAAAATCTGTCATACAGACAGGTTGCCTAGATTGATGCCTAAGTACGCTGAACCCCTGGAAGACACAGTCATTACTGCCATAAGAACAGAGGTCGAAATAAAAAGTATCTTGTGCAATACTGTTAGGGAGCTTCTTATGACAATTGATGAGATAATAGACAAAGCGTTCGATGATGAGTTCATAAAGGAAGTAAAGGACAAACTAAATAGTAAAACCAAAATATCTCAGAAGTTTACTCACTCTGTAACGACATACTTATGTACGGAGACAGAGTAGTAACCCGATCTAGATTAGAAGAAAGAACATTGAAGGAATTACATGTTGGCCATCCGGGAACTTCAAGAAGGAAGAGTCTGAGGAGGAGTTATGTCTACTGAACCAAAATGGACAAGGATATTGAAAACACTGTAAGATCGTGCAAAGTGTGTGCTTTGGCTGCTAAAGCGCACCCGATAAAATTCAATACCTGGTCTAAAACAGGCCGTCCGTGGTCGCGGATACACACTGATTTTACTGGCCCACTTGATGGTTTTTACTACCTTGTAGTAGTTAACAGTTATTCCAAGTGGCCAGAAATACTGAAACCGCGGAGGTGACAGTAAAGTTTTTGAACGAGCTATTTCCCCGTTTCGGAATTGTTGACTGTATCGTAACAGACAATGCCACACAGTTCACATCCTGTGAATTTAAGGATTTTTATCAGTTATTCCTGATAGAACATATTACCACGGCGCCATATCACCCAAGAAGTAATGGGCTAAGGTTTATACACAAACGTCATGTAAACCAAATTAGAAAACGGTATGAATGCGTAGTCGACAGGGATCCCATGGAAGATGACACTATGGACGTCGTCTTTGTGGTTCCAATATCACAATCAGTGCCAGAGCTCAGAAGGCCCAAAAGAAAAAGGAAATTTACGGAACCTTTAGAAATTAATCCGAAAAGAAAAAGATACCATGTCTACAGAAAAAGGAAAAGAATGAGTAAAAAAACCCATCTCCTCACTTATGAACTTTGAATTACCATAAAAGCACAATACGCATTGGATTATTGGAAATTATTAACATTATAATTTACCATTAAACTCATCCAATTTTTCATTATTTAGGAATAATGAATAGAGACCTTAATAAAAAGGGACTTTTGTTAACACGTAAAATAGATTGAACACTGGGTCAACCGACACACTCACTAGTCGTTTAACACTGTTCTGTTGTACTTACTGTTTAATATATGATATATCTGCAACACTTGTTTTGTTATTTCTTTAACCATTTACTTGGTCACAACAGTTATTTTTTGTTATTTTTAAAAAATCTCTCTCCCTCAATACAATTTCTGTATATCTTGACCTGGAGTAATATTTTTCGTTTATATTTGGCTTGCAGGTTTGAAAGACTGAAAGCTATTTTTATATCTTTCATGAAATAATGATGATTATCTGTGGTATTTTAAGTGTTTGATATTCTTTAATTAATAATTTTGCTCTTTCTCGGACATAGAGCTCTCCTTCGATCTTTATCTACTTGGAAACTCCATACGGATTACCATTTTAATTTATTATTATTATTATTATTTATTTTAATCATTTCACCCCAAGCAAGGCGGAATGACACTAGCACGCAACTGGTTACAGAGAGCGAGAGTAAAGAGGCGTGATAGAGGAAAAGATGAAGAGATGGACAGGGAATAGATCAAAGCATCTGGAGATGTCGATTGACATTACATTTGAATAGTTAGAAATTATTGTTATCAGGGAAACAAGTAATAGGAAAAGAATTCTACAGACTGGAGGTGCGAGACATGAAGCTATTGGCATAGAAGAAACGGCTACATTTAACTGTTTCGACAGTGAAAGGGATGCCAGCCTAGTGGCACCTTCAAATTTATGCAATCTGAGAACTAGCGAAAGTAGCTTGTTGGAGCAGTTACCATGAAAGTATTTGTAGAAAAGACGTGGGTGGCGACGTCACGTCTGTGAGAGACCGACTGTAGACGAGATGCCAGATCAGGGCCAATCACATTGCATATCCGTCTCTGGATTTTGTCAAGGACCGTCTTACGGAACAGCGTGGGCACCAGACCATATATGGCAGCAGTATTCCATGCAAGGACGAATGGTTAATTTATAGATTTGAAGGATGGACTCGGGGGAGATAAAGTTTCTGGCGCAACACAGGGGACCAACTTTCCTTGTGGTGGATGAAGCTATTGATTCAATGTATTTGTTCCATCTCAGGTCAGCGGACAGTGTGAGACCAAGCAGTCACAAAGAGGTCCCCTCGTGGAGTTGAACATCAGACATTCTAATGGGAAGCAGGGATGGTTACCTGTGGTTAGTAATAGAGAGCAGTTTTATTTTTGAGGCATTAAAGTTAACCAGCCAATTCCTGCCCCAGTCTGCAACCGAGTGAAGGTCCTTTTCGAGACTAACAGCCAGGTTAGTTTTCTCAGAAATACCAGATTTGCTTTTGAGGCAGGAGTAAATAGTGTCGTCTGCCTGTATAGATGCCTAATTGGGAAATGATGACCTCGCGAAGATCGTTAATGAAGATAAGGAGCACAGTAGGGCCCAGGATAGAACCTTTGGGAAAGGAACTGGAGGAGAATCCTTAAAGAACGATCTTCATTACACGGTTTGACAGGAATGATTATATTACGTTAAATAATCGACCTGAAATTCCGTATACCTGAAGCTTACGAAGGAGTCCGGCATGCCAAACCCTATCAAACACTTTAGAACCACGGCACGAGTTTCTCCATTATTGTGAAGTGCTTGGTAAACAATTTTAGTTATGGCCGCGAGTACTTCAGATGTAGAACGGGCGAAGCGGAAACCATATTGCTTGTCGGAGAGCAGATCATAGGATATAAGATGCTTAATCACCTCGGCGTTGATTAAATCTTCAAAGACTTTTCTGAAGCGTGGTAGGGGACTGACAGGACGGTAGTTAGATGGGTCAGAAGGGCCTCCAGTGCTCTAAACGACAGGTAAAATAGATGAGAACTTGCAACAAGCTGGAAAGCAAAATTTATTGAGGCAGCATGTATATAATTTGGAGAGGGCAGGGTCCAGTTCAGGAGCACATTTCTTCAGGTCAATGGCTGGTATCCCGTCTTCATCGCTAGCCTTATGGGAGTCTAATTTAGAGATAATGTACAATGTCGACGACGGGGTTATGTGCAACTCGCTTAATAGAGCCTCAGTTCTACGGGGAAATCGGGTGTGGGTACACCGGATGTGTCGAGCGTAGCATGAGAATTTCCGAACAAAGCACTCAGCCTTATCAGCTGAGGAAGTCAGGACATCAAATTGGTTGAACAAAGGAGATATTGTGGGTTTGCTGTTGTTAAGTACGCTCTTGCAGAGACGCCAATAATCCTTAGAGCCTAATTTGCGAGATGCAATACGTTGTTTCATTCTATCAGCAAATAGTGACTTTGCTTCATTGAAGACACGATTGCACTCGTTACAGGCTGAGACAAAGAGACGTCTGTTGCAATCTGACATTTCACTACGATATAGGCGGAAGAAGTGATTCCGATGTGCAATAGCAGCTGAGCAAGCAGTAGAGAACCATAGGGATGACCGCGATTTAACCTTATATTTCCTTGCGGGGATGAAATCCTTTATTCCAGTTTTTTTTTCCCCAGGAGGAAACCTCGAGAGCGCATTCTTGAACAGGGAGCTTAAAGACCACATCCCAGGGGACATCGCGAAGGAAATCCTGGAATCCTGCTCGTTGATAACAGAAAGATGTTCTGTTGGTAGGAACTTCTTTGCTGGGGGTAGAGTAGGATACGTTGATAGACACTACAGCATGACCAGAATTGACAAGAGAGCAGTGATGCGTGATGCGACAGGACTTGAGGATGGAAGTGAAACAGCGATCGAAAAGGGAAGCCTTACCGTCTAGGTTGTTGGGGTAACGTGTGGGAAAGTCAACTATTTGCGTGAGGGATTGAGAAATAGAAAAGTTAAGGATTTGTATGCCAGCAAGGTCAGTTATAGAGTTTTTAAGCCACTTGGTATGGTGGGCGTAAGAGTCCCCGAACACGAATATATGAGCAAACGGATGGCGAGAGATAGCCTTGTCTATATTGTTGGAAATACTTTCGAGTACACCACTGTCTTGGGAGGATGGAGAGCGATAGAAGAAGAGGGTAGCTTACAACATTGAGGAGGGATAGACGGAGACACATGTATGAATAGTCTGGAGATTCGAATGAGAGCTCTCTATCTAGTGGGAGATGGTCCTTGACGTAAACTCCAAGTCCTTGCATATGGGTTTGAGAGTCTTTTCTAAGGAGAGGAAGATAACCGGGGATCGAGAGCGCAGAAGAGGGGATAAACGAGTCGAGGTTGGTCTTGCAAAGAGCCAGTATATCAGGAGACTTCTCAATAAGGAACGATTACACACTGTAGAAGTTGGTTCGAATGCCATGGATGTTAGAAAAGGAAATTTTAAATGGTTTAGGTGATATATATATATATATATATTATTTTCTCTGTCTCTGTCTCTGTCTCTGTCTCTCTCTCTCTCTCTCTCTCTCTCTATATATATATATATATATATATATATAGATATAGATATAGATATAGATATAGATATTCTAGTATGTTTGGTTAAATAATTTAGACGTATGATGTTTGTTTATTTTTGTTCTTAATGCTTTCAAATCCCCGAACTAATTTCTTGGTAGCTGTAGAAAATTGATTAAGAAAAATTCCCAAATTTTCTTTCAAATAATTTTTATTTTGCCAAGTGTTTTCAAACTCATCTGAGACCGTATTCAGAGGTCGCATATCTATGGATGCGTTATGCGTTAACACCGTAAATTCAAATATTTTTTAAATTTATGCAAGAGTGGGGGTGTAACGTATGGGACTTTTTAAATACATTTTTGAAGGAAAATATTACCAGAAATAGATTTTTGACAAAACAAAATATTACCAGCAATAAAAATGTTGCCGGCATTAAATAACCCATTGAGGTTGATATGCCGTAAACTAAAACAAACCAAACTATCACAATGTGATTTTATCTATGTATCTGTCTATGGCTTTTCCATTCTATCTCATGTTTTTCATGTCTGTCTATCTATCTATCTATCTATCTATCTCGGTGTGGTTTCATCTATCTATCTAGCTAACTAGTTATCAATCTATCTATCACATTGTGGTTTTATCTGTCTATCTATCTGTCTATCGCATTAAGTATTCCTTTTCTTAAATTACAACATGCCAACGTTGCATTCAGTTATTTCCTCTCAATGAACAAAACTTCACTTGGAACACAGCTGCAGCAACACAGTCGTACACTGCATCTACACTGTAAAAGCATTGGTAACACTAACAGTTTTAACAATGGAGCCGTAGAAATATTGAATATCACTCGTACTAACTCCAAACCTTATCGATAAGCAGTGATCATTTGTCTTATTTTTCACTATAGAAAGAAGTTTCATTTTCCTCGTGTTCTCCAGTAAATTATCCACATCTCCGTGTGCGCGTGTGAGTTATTGTGTGCCCGTGTGTAAGCCTTTTGTGTTTGTCAATGTAGACGTGTACGTAGAATTTACTAGTGTGTGGGCCTGCGTTTCTTGAGACGGCCGCCCCCGCATTGTATAGGAGTAGACGAAAAGCCGTCTCCGACATAAGGTCGATATGTACATTCGATGAACGGAGATGACGAACAGGCAAGCAACCAGACAGGCGGTCGGTTCAGGCTAGTATTACGTTCTCTCTCTCTCTCTTCCCCCTCTCTCTCTATCTATCTATCGCTCTATCTATCTCTCGCTCTCTCATTTATTCATTCATGAAAATTCTTGTTGATTTTCTGATTTACCCTTCTCCTCCCCGCAACAACATTTCTAACCGACAATATTTGGCTGAGTTGTACTATTCCGGTTGTAAAATCGAAATTTAGTATTAGGATGGAGTGTGCATTAGATCTCAAGGAGAGCCCAGCTTCTTATTCCTCATTTTCTTTTCAAATGTTAAAAAACAGATTTAAAAGAAAAAAGAAAGCAGACGATGGCCTCAGCATCAGCATCAAACAACATGTTTTTGTTACGTTAAATCGCAGTAATTTATTACGAACTCTATCGTAAGAGCAATGGTTTCAGTACGCAAGCTTGGACTAGTATTTTTTTTTTCATCGAAAAAAAAAATGTATATTTTTTTTAAATTCAATATCATCAGTATTGTCAACGATACAAAAATTAATTATTAATCATTAGTTCTCATACTATATATATATATATATATATATATATATATATATATATATATATATATATATATAAGAATTAATGTTAATTTTGCATCGTTAATATATATATGTAAGAACGAATATATACACACAGACACAGAAACACACACACACACACACACACACACACACACACACACACACATATATATATATATATATATATATATATATATATATATATATATATATATATATATCCTTTAAGAATGCTATATTTACCATAGTAATATTACTGCAAAACGTTTGTTAAGAACACGGATATCCGATTAATGAATGGTGGTTGATTGACCAACAATATGTTATCGACATGAAACTTATTATTATTATTATTATTATTAAATATGACACTGCTATCCATAATGGATTATTCATATGGAAAGAAATTACCTGTGTATTAAAGCACATCATGTATACGATCGGAATTTTCTTCGGCGATTATCTTTATAACACCAACAGAAAAAAAAGAAACTAGTAATTGCAGTCGAAAATTAGAAACGCTAAGAATAGTCAAAGAAATGCGAAATAATGTAAATGTTATTGGTTTCATGCCTGTCTTCAAAAGAAAGAAAGCAACACATCGTATCTGTCATCATCTGCAACAGAAAGATTTCAGTTGGGCGAGATTTTTCTGACGTCGACGCTGATATCAGTCCGGCTGGTTTAACTTCTGCATTACGGAGACACGCCAATATGAAAATGAACTGAATGGGAGGAAGAAAGGTGTCGACAAATAAAAGCTGTTTTTAATGGCGGACAGGGAGGAGGCAAAAGAGCGGGAGGTAAACAATTTGGTGGAGGAGCAGTAAGAGATTGAAAATAAATGGAAGGAGGAGGAAAGCAAAAAAAAAAAGAGAAAAAAATGACCGATTAATGAAGCAAACGAAAAAATGGAAAGAAAAGGACGATGAAAGGAATAAAAATCCAAATGAAGTATAATTAGATTATTTCAAAAAATGATATGATAGTTG
>CAHIKZ030000172.1:1720000-1780000 GCA_903632075.3 Acanthosepion pharaonis
GAAGTGGGGCTCAGTTATGTTACATACAAATAGTTGAAATAGAGAAGGTATCAAAGAGTAAGAAAGGAAGGGAGAAAGAAAATAAGGCAAAAGAAAAAAGACTAAGAGAAAGAACAAGAAAGAATTGGAGAGACGGAAGCTATTAGAAAGAAAGAAAGAAAGAAAGAAAGAAAAGGAAATATAATTAAGTACAGGAATGGAAAAGAAGAGGCAGAAAGTAACAGAGAGAAGGGGAGAAGGCAATGAAAAGATGAGGAAAGAAAGAACGAACGATCGAAAGAAAAAAAAAAGAAAGTAATAGTTCAAATGGGAGACAGTTACAATGATATGGTAATTCAGTGCTGCACTAATTGAAAAGCAATCAACTTTTGTAATGAAAGATAATCGACAATGGGGTGCTGAAAAATTGTTGATTTAACCCATTTCCAAAGATTTGACCAAATAACCAGGGCTTCTTCTTTTTCTTTTTAAATTATTTCTTGATTAGGCTAAGAACTTTTCAACACCCCCTGGTATTAAGAACGTAGTCATTCGAGTATCAATTAAAAAAATAAAATGGCAATGCAAATGCCAGATTCTTCAAAACAGTCAGAGAACCTTTCTTGTTTCTTTGATAAAAAAAAGTTTCACTCAAACAGCTTCTTCCTCAGAACTGTTATTCTGTGGAACAAACTCCCAAGAGAATGCTTCCCTGAAAATCACAATCTTGGTCTCTTTAAGTCTAAGTTCAACTAATATCTATCCTATTCATCCTCATAATATACTTACTCCCCACCTTTTAAATTCTCACTCAGTAACCCTCTTCCTTGAGTAGCCCTTGGGCCTTGTATTGGGTGAACTAACAATAAAAAAAAATAATAACGACAACTACAATCATATTAAATAAGAGCTATGATATCGGGCACCCAGTGAGGATCAAATTCACTATTAATGCCCAACTAGACAACCGTGCTGATTACTATTATTTACCGAGACGACTTTGCTAAACTTAGTTTGGCATAAAGCCAAAAGTATGGAGCACCCAGTAAAGATCGAAGTAACTAATCAACCAGATTAGATTTCTAACTCTAAGCCCATAGCGAGGCTCCCAATAAGCATCTAAAGTTGTTCAAAATAACAATAACTAAATGAATAAAAAAGGAGAATACATAACAATAGCAACAGCATTCAAATAATAGATGTCATTCCAGTCGCAAAATTGTGAAGGTGAAAAAATTAATAAAAATAATTCTTTTTCCACCATTCATTTCCATATTTACAACTGCCATAATTAATATATTATTGTTGTATTTCGCTCAGTAGTAACTGATGGCTTAGACCGAAGATAGAGTCATAGCAAGACCCATGAATGCTCTCTGACACACTATTTAGTATTTTCGCTGTTTTCAATAATGCTGACTTATGGATGGCCTTGATTCTTCCACTGATTTCCAGTTTTTCTAACTTTATTTTATTCCCTGGGATCGTTCCAAGTATTCCAACAGTAATGGCCATAACTGTCACTTTCATATTCCACTTTTTTCAATTATCATGCAAAGTTCAAGAAATTTGTTCAGCGCTTCACATTCTTTCAGTTTCATTCTGTACTGTGACGGAGCAGCAATATTCACGATCAGACATATCTTCTTTTCTTTGTTGACGATGATTAGACATTTTCTTCTTACCTGGATTGTGTTATCCGTTTGAATTAATAGAAGTTTCCTTTTCTAAGACAGGTTTTCTGTTTCTAAGAAAGATTCTACTTTGTGCATATGCCATTAGATTGTATGGCTGAATCTTAGTCATTTGCACAGTTCATAGTGGATTACCCACCCTACCCAGACATGGCTATTTTTTGTCAACTTGCTTTATTCGCTTTGTGTTTCACTGTTTCATCTCTACATATTCTGCATTTGTTATTTTTTTGTATCTTGTCTTTTTATAGTCAGTTCTTTTATTGTTTTCTTGGCTATCGTTTATAAAAATTTCCTTTCTCTCGTCAGATGTCCTCTGCGTAACTATTATTCATGTTCTAAAATGCTCCTATATTTGTTCGTCTTCCCATTTTTAGTTACTGGTTCCTTTCTTTTTCTCCTGTCGGGTTTATTGCAAATTTGGCTGCCATAACTATCCTTTTATACCTCTGACTCGTATAGTTCTCAAGTATCTTGATAGCAAAGTGGATGCAACCTTCAGAAAGAAAAGAGATGAGAAAGGAAACTAATGAAAGGGGTGATAATTAAGTAGAAGACACCCACTATTTTCCTCGTTCCTTTTCATATAATCTATCGAGCTCATCTCTTGATTATTAAGCTTTATGCATTGCTATCAACTTCCTAGTTTTCGAATTCAGTGTAATTCTTTTTTTTTTTTTTTTTTTTTTTTTTGTCCGGTTTTGGAAGGGTCCTGATAGCTGACAACAGAAACTGCTTCGGTATTTATTCATTTCATCATGTTTTTGCTGTTAAGTTACTAATATTTTTCATCTTTTTCTTCATACTTGATTCCGCTTCCAGTATTTATATATATTTTTTCTCAATCAATTCATCCATAAAAGGTGATAATGACACAAAGATGCAAGGGGCTACTGGGAGCGAAAGAGAATGAGACTTTAGAAGGAACCGGGAACCCAATACTAAACAGGAAACAAGGGATACATCTCTACTCCTGTTCTTTTCCTCTTTAACTTTTTCCTTTGTGTAAAACTAGCATTGTTCATTTCTCAATTCCGATGTTCTAGATGAAGATACAGGTAGATTGTATGAATATTTCCTATTTCTTTTTGTTTTCATCCAAGATTTTTAAATCAGCCAAATATATGAGAAACATGCGCGCAAAGTGGAATTAGATTTAAAAGGAATGTCTTGCTTTGATTGTCAAGCAGTATAAGAAAAGGACAACTTTGAATTCAAAACAAGTTGGATGTGGGTTTAGTAATTCCACTCCGTAAATCTTGCTATGAAAGCATCAACACCACCACTTAACGTATTTTGGTTGTGGCCTTCTATTCCAGGTGGGAGGTGTATCAACAAGTTCAAGAAGAACAATATATATTTGAAGTGATCCATATTATTTTGTAAAACTGTATTTTCTGTTAACATTTCATAAAGTGTCATTAAACAGTATCATTTCTATAATAAGTAGTAGCAGATATAAAAAAAAATCACTTTCCAATCTTCCACTGCCTTTTTTTTTTAAACATCTTAATGAATTGTGATGTTCAGGATAGTAGTTTGTACATGAAATGGTTCAAGGCATTTTTTTTTGTTTTTTGTTTTTACTTCTTTCAGAATATCTTAATAAATTAATAGTTTTTCTGATTCCTTTTCAACTCACTTTCTATTTCTCAAATAAGTGTCCTCGGCTTTCTAACAAATACTACATCACTTCGTCCAGTTAGGGTTTTTGTAGGATAGTCCATATCATAGGCATGCATGTTATAGGTCTGTAATTACTTACGATTGTTCATTTTGGAGTGTATTTTGCATTGTACTAGTCTTTCCCTTTGTCATCCATTCAAAGATTAGGCTTTTATCAGGCATTTACGTAACTTCTGTGTTAGTCTTTTGTGTGCGACCGTAAATCTCTTAAACCATAACCAATGGATTTCATCGTACACTGACGCTTTTTTCTTTAGAAGTCTATTAATAATAATAATAATAATAATAACTAGTTTTAACCCATGAAAATTTCATGGTTTTCCTATTTTAATTTTCTAATGAATCTTGATTCTTAAGTCAATGATTGAATAAGCTCATGGCGTGTTCTACGACAATAAAATATCCGTAGTAATTTCCTTATTGCGTGGTTGAGCTTAACAACTCTAACAAAATATTTCAATATCATTCATGAAATAACGATATATATTTTTCCATATCAAAAAACAACACAGGGGAAATTGTATGACAAAGTGGAAAAACATTTGTGACTCGTTTCGTCCCAATGAAGTCCTGAAGGATGAAACGCGCCACAAGTATACTTTTTTTTCCATTTTCCAATATGAATGCTGGTCGTTATTTTAAGAAGTGGGTACAAATGAAAAGATTTGATAGTAACAACTTTTTTCCGTTTCACTGAAACAGCCTTTAAACACTTCTATTTTCTCTTCCTTATTTCTTTCTTTAATTTTCTCACTGAAATCAAGTAGTGTCTTTTCTCCTCTTTCCACGCGATCAAAACGGAATAGTCAATTATTATTATTATTGGCAGGAGACGTTAAAATTTTTTATCTTCCATTAGTTCTTTCTTTCTAGCCAAATCCCCGCCTTACGAACATTTCTCTTAATAATAATTTTAGAATAATTCAGCAGACTATGCAATTTTATTTATGGTAACTGGATTTTTGGTCAGTGCTTTATTCGGTTTCCGTCGTTCGATATCATGCGTCTGAAAATGCCGCTTTTATCGTTGTCGCCATCACTTCTCGGACTTTTGGCTAGAATAACAATGTAGTATCTGTTCTTATCAGTTCAATCTGATTCTCTCTCCCCACTTCTATTTTTCTTTCTGTCTTTCATTTTCACACTGAAACCAAGCAGTGTCTTTTCTCCTCGTTTAAACGCGATCAAAACGGAATAGTCCATTATTTATTAGGTATTGGAAGTCCATAACAGTCGTGAAAACTAACGAAGGGAAGAACAAGCACAATTATAATAGGATGATAAAGCAATTTGAAGTACTGAAAAGACTTGTTGCCACTTAGTCCCAACAAGAGTCACTAAATGTTTTTAAGTGAAAATGTATTAAAATAACAATAACAGAAATAGTAGTAGAGGTAGTAATGGTGGGATATTATGGAAATATTATTTGAATTCCTGTGAGAGTTACTTAATGTTAGATGTGGGTAAATTCAGCTGCGATATAATAATAATAATAATAATAATAATAATAATAATTGGAAGAGAATGATAATGGTGAAATTGACAGGCCAAGCTAAATTAAATAATTGCTCTATTAATACAAAGGTCGAGTTAATGATAATATTAACGATGACATCAGTGTCTGTCAAAAGCAAGAACGGGAAAAAAAACAAGAAATCAAATGTTGACAAGATTTCCGATAATGTTGGCATGAGGCTTGCTCTTATAACGGTTTTGATAAGAAGGTGATCTCGAGGCGTGATAACAGTCAAATTAGTAGTAATTGGTTTCGTAATAGTACTAAAAAGGAACAGGTTAAATAAAAGTACGAATAATTAAAATGGAAGATGATGACAACGAAAATTAATATTATCATTATTACACGGGAGAGAAAGTGACGACAAGTCTCGCCAAGAATCTCTCACTCTTCATAGAATTCTGTTATCAGTAGTACCACGGTCTGGATAAACGCAACTCTACTCCTTGATTTCCACTTCCTACAGTCTATTACCTAGGTTTTCCTTTCCAGTTGTCCAATAATGACTGTCATCTTCATGTTCCAAAAGTTCCTCATTATTATTATTGTTATTATTTATTTATTTATTTTTATTATCGTAGTACCGCTGGTATGAACAATAATAATAATAATAATAATAATAATAATAATAATAATAATAATAATAATTGAAGAGAACAAAAAAGAGATTACGTTTGAGAATATTAAATAGAAAGATGAAATTCATAATGATATGAAAGTAATAATTTCATAATAACGATTATAAAGCCGATGAGAATGTTGTGATTGTTGATGCTGATGGCGAATAGGATAAAGATGTTGATAGTTTTTTTTTGTTTTTTTTAAATGTTCATAAGTTAGTGGATGTTTAATTCCCACAGCAATGCCGATAATACTTGTCCAAAAGGAGTTCTAGAAAGTTGAGGACACTTCTGATCATATGATCTCCTGATACATGTGAGGCATGAAATCTCAGTGGGTACAAAATAATAAGGATGAAAAGTAGTAGTTATTTTATTATTGTTGATAAAAGCCTTGGGGAAGATGTAGTTGGTAGTTGTAGCAATAATGATGATGGCAATCTAGGGAAGAAGAAGAAGAAGAAGAAGAAGAAGAAGAAGAAGAAGAAGAAGAAGAAGAAAGAAAGAAAGAAAGAAAGAAAGAAAGAAAGAAAGAAAGAAAGAATAGCGAACAAGAAGAATCAATGTAGAAGGAAGAAGAGATGGAGAAGGATGAGTAGGAGGAGATGAAGATGATATTTACATCTCAATATAAAAATGATATAAATGAAGACAGTCATGACCATCATTATTGGTGCACTGAAAATAATCCTTAAGCTGATATAAATGTAAATCCGAATAAAAATCTAAATAGTACATATCATTATTATAAAAAAAAATAGATAAACAAAATAAAAATCAGTAGTGATACCGATGGTAGTGCCGTATATTTGTGGAGACTTGCTGTCACCTGATCACCAATGAAAGGTATCAGAAACGACTGATATTACGTCTCAATGATTGTAATTCAATGATAGTAATAATATGCATATTATTAGATATATGATGCTATTATTAAATAGCCATTTAGTAATCTCAACTTAGTTTGGTACAAGATCACAAATATAGCGCACCCAGTAAGGATCGAATTCACTATTCAGTGGTAATGATTAAAGAGATTAGCTCGCTAACCCTTACACTATGCCGAGGCGTCCTTGACATTAATAGGTCGCACGTGTGGAAAATATCGAATAAATTATGTCATTTGTGAATGACGTGACTTGATGTGGGAGGGCCGATTAGAATTTTCTCGAATCTATGAATGAGTGAACGCGAACAAAATTCTTCCCCGCTCTGGCAGTCTTGAGTTTCGATTCTTTACTCACTATTGGGTCGATAATACTCTTTTCAATAAGTTCATTGATGTAAAATAAATAAATTCTTATATACCAAAGCAATGGGACCTCTCCTTGTCCCTAGTAATTAATCTTGCTATTCAAATAAAACACAATCAACTCAGAATTGTAACTATTTACATTTCGTACCTTACAACCCAAGAAAAATGATTAATTAAAAATAATGTCTTTGAAAAGATTAATTTTTTTATAAAATGTTGTCCGTTATGGGACGTTTTTGTCTTATATCTTTGTTATTCAAAGCGAATATTCTTTGCTTCTGTTATTTATAGTTGTTCCTCAAAACAGTCGAATAGTCATAACGTATGAATTTATAGCTTTAACTATGAGGAGTCTTTCTTTTTCTTTCGATTTCCCACTTTATCACCGCACTTTGAACAGTCATATATCGTTGCCTAAAAGCATAGAAAAAACACGATGATCGAACTCAGTAACAATACTTGTCGAGAAAGGCTCTTTAAGTATTATCCTACCAATACTCATGCATAGACGAAAGAACGGTATTGCTAGAAAATGAAAACAGCGTAAAAGTAGCAGTCTTGTCTGGTAAGGTAATGATACTGGAATTAATCCTTACTGAGTTATTTTGACGCTGAACACACTTAGCTTTTTTTTTCTTTTCTTTTTTTTTTTCATAGAAAATATCAGATCATTTGATATTTTATTCTCTTATTATTTACTTGCTTCTTCAGATGGAGGATATTTATATACCATCCCCTTATAGGTTGAATGTAGCAAAGAGCCCATTTTTGTAGTGAGGAAAGTTATAAGAATTTTCTAATTTTTTTCTCATGCCACCAGGATTTCCAATGCTGATTTTCTAGGCAAGTATATTCTTCCAAATTTGAAAGACTGGTGTTGCATTATCATCTTAACTTCATTACCACCACAACATTAGGACTTGTGCCGTAATAAGCTTAAATTAAATACATGATCAGTAATTTATCTAAATGAACTCCTCCGCCATTATTGTTTACCTCATAAAATGTGACTGTCTATTCGCAAATGAAAATAAGATAATTGAAACTTGGATCGCATAGTTGTAATAAAAGTTTGAACAATTAGGGGGAGTGGGGCTCTTAAATCGTTTTGGCAATTGATTACGTTCTAAAAAGTGTTTGAATACCAAAAAAATCCATTGGCATTTGGTCGAACGCCATTTGAGGATCGCAAAATTTGTATAAATTTATTTTGGAAAAAAGTTGAGGATCACTGAAATTCAATATTAACCCTACGCCAAAGGTATTGAGTTAAATCATTAGTACATAACACCGACTATTTCAATCAAAGTGTTTGCTGAATAAACACTACAGCCACGAACTTTTGGAGGGATGTATATCTTTGATTATCGTAGATTTTACATCTACGAATGTATTTGATGTAGCGAAGGTGGGTAAAACTTGTCTACGATTCAAATACTTATTGAGGGATCAACACTAGACAACAATGTTTATACTGAGTTATAACTGACTAAAAACTAGGAGGCCATAATAATAGGATAACAATTTTTGTGTTGTTGCTGTATCCTTAAAGAGGTGACAAACAGACAAAAATGATACTCAAGTGAAGGAACAGCAACACACGCGTAGATGAAAGAAGAAAGTTTTATTGTAAAATTCTTTGGTTCCACCAGGTCTAATCTTCACGGCTAGGACACGTCATGTCACTTAGTAGCAAACCCACCCACATTCTCTCTGCATTCCATCGGCGAGAAGTAAATTCCACTCAAACATCTTCTCGCGAACCACTGCTCTGTAGAACAGACCCCCAAGATGTTTCCCCTACAATTTTAATCAGTTCAAGTCTAGAGTTAAGCCTTATCTTCCTTCCCTTATCCATAAAAACCCTCTATTCCATAACCCTCTACCTTGAGTGACCTAAGGCCTTTTACAATGTGGTACATCGGAAGATTTATTTATTTGTTTTGTCGTCCTCGCGACATTCTCGTTCCCCTCGTTTGAAATGACGCTATTTTTATGAAAATGATGTTGAATTCTTAACACCGAATGATTTCTAGCTATCAATTTAAATTACGAGATCGAATAAATTAATGTACAGAATATGAAGCAAAAGGTAAAATAGCACCTTACCCGTTGTACACAACTGACGACTGGTTGATTACCAACAATTCCTATATGCAATAATGAATAAACTATTGAAATTTTAATTTAAACAAAGAAAATATATGTGTGTGTGTGTGTGTGTGTGTGTGTGTGTGTGTGTGTGTGTGTGTGTGTGTGTGTGTGTGTGTGTGTGTGTGTGTAATAGTACTACAATTTAAAAGTTTGAGGCCACCACTGGTAATTGGTCAGGCCCCAAAAGTAGTTGTTTTATTCTAAATAAGAGAAAATTATTATACATGGTTAAAAGAAAGAGAGACATGATTTTTTTATTTATGTCAAAAAAAAAAAAAAGAAAGGATTTTATGATTAAATTTTGCTCTCGTGAAAATATCCTCCTTTAGCCTTGGTTTTGAAGCATAAATTTTACGCATTCTTTGAAAATTTTCTCAAAGTATAAGATTGATAATCAATTCCATTCTTTTTTCAATGACTAAGAGCTCTTTTTTATTTTTTCTTTCTTCTGTCAAGTTCACCCCATGCTAATTCAGGGGTGACTTCAAGCTTTTGAACTGTAATGTATATATATATATATATATATATATATATATATATATATATATATATATATATATATATATATATATATATATATCATTAAAAACGACTGACAAGGTGCTGTAGTTAAGTTTTTTACTTAATTTTCATGTATTTTTATAATTTTCTTCTTTTCTGGGTGTAAATGTCCAAAAGCAGTAGCAAGTAGTTACACACTCACATAATCACACACACACACACACACACACACACACACACACACACACACACACACACACACACACACACACACACACACACACACACACAAGAAAGAGAGAGAGATTGAAAAAGAGATAAACGATATAGATATCAACACTTCATAGTGACTGGCAGTTTCATAACTCAAGTGATCATCACACCATAACGATCATTACACGTGTAACTTCCAGTCACCACAAAGTGTTGATTTCTGTCTATACTGATACTGTTTATTTCTACTCCGATTGAGCACTTTTCTATAAATACAGCAAATCCTAAACAATACACACACGCACACACAGGGTATGATATTTTACCGTGTCTTAATAGTAAAGCCCTCAATTTCATCTCTCTGTTTGATTTCTGGGTATACACTGGATCCAATCAATCATTTACTTTGTCAGTTATGTTTTCTTCTGCTCTCATGTATATATATACCATCAAGTCTCCTGAAGAGTGAAAACATATTATAAAGAGATTTGCAATGTAAGAGAACAAAGTTATTTTATTTACTATTAATACTCTAAGTCTTCATATTGGCGTAATAATTATTTGCCTTAAAAATGTTATCTTCCAGAATTACTTTGGTTGGCCGCTTTTTGCAGGAAATACAAACTTTTTAATTATTTGATGATATATATTAAAAAACGATGAATAGGCTACTATCATTCATTATCACTGGAGTATTTTTTACTCGAATAATAGTCATTCTTGCAAAGAGTAAGCTGGTATCAAATTTAAAATATGATTTAAAACTAGCATTTTTGAACAGCTTGACTATTATGATGAGCAAGTCAAGATTTATGAGGTTTTCACATAAATTCGTTCGTTTTTCATGATTTATTTTAATACTTATTATTTATAAATAGTTCTGATGAATCGTTGAACTATATTTCCCCCTTCCTTGTTTACAACCTCCTTCCAATGATCCACTATTTGTTCAATAATTTACTAGATTCTGACTCAAAAAAATTCATCAAGCCACGTTTTAAGCTCCACGTATTTGTTCAAGGATCCCCACCTAAAATTATTAGAAAGAAATTAGAAGCAGGTGGTCTTTCTGAAGTGACACATTGAGGAGAATATGGTGGGTGTTGCAGAACTTCGTAATCGACCTCTTTAATTGCATTTTAGGTCAGGTTAGCGAAGTGTGAGTGAACATTATCATTGAATAATCACACTGTTTCGATGGTTATGTCTTATCAGCTGAATTGCCTATTTGACTCTGTTTTGTTCCACGCAAGACTTAGCACAGACCTTTTGAATGTTCTGATTACCCATTCAAGGAAGACGATGAGCGACAGTAACATGAGAAATTACATCCTGGGTTACTTTCCCTTCGGGATTATTGCGAAGAATGATACTGAATATAAAAAGAAAAAGACAAATAAAATGTTTGGATTGATTTAATGTGTTGTAAAGTTTAATGGTCTAAAGGAGAAATTGGATATGCAATAGAAAAATACTTTACCTGTATATAAATACAAAGTATATACATCTCAAAATATAGGAACGATTAACTGAAATATAAATTCAAGTAAAATAGATTATCGTTGATTTATGGAATACAGTGCACAGTCGAGAATCGAAAGAGACGTGAACGCCCAAGCGTGTATCACATATGGCATTGGACTTATTAATATTATTATTGAATCAAGATGAAAACGCCAACAAATTGATGCTGATGTGCAAACATACGATTCCCAATATATCCAGTAGAGCACCTAATCTGATAAGCGTATAACAGGCGTATGAACTACAGCTATTAGGTTTTTACATAAATTTGTGTTTTTTTTATCTATTTATTTTAATATTTATTATTTATTAATAGTACTGATGAATCGTTCAATAATATTTTACCCTTCCTTGTTTACGACATCGATCCAGTAATTGTCCAATACCTCGACTATAGAAACCACTAGGTTTTAACTAGAAGAAATCATCAAGACACGTTTTAAGTTCCATGACGTTGTTGAACGAAACATCCTTCAAATTGTTAAAATTAACCGAAAAAGGTAGTAGTTTGAAGGGGCTAAATCAGGAGAATATGGTGGGTGTTGCACAAATTTCAAACCAAGCTCTTTCTTTGAATTCACGAGTAGTTTCATGTCGAGCGAGTAAACTGGTATCAGCACTGGAGTTTGTTATCTTCGGTCAGTATGTGTGGCACTCATGCACCGTGTTTCAGGACCTTACCCACTAAGTGAAGATGACGAGCCACTGTAATCTGGGGGGTTGCCATCTTCTGAGTCAAATCACTCAGGCTCAGAAGTGGTTTTTCTTTAATCAGCGTTTGCAACTGGTTCTCATCTAATTAATCAGGTCAACCAGAACGGGGAGTTTGTGGGTTAGAAATCCCCCTCTTTGAAAAGGGAAAATCATTTTTGTGTCATTCTGTCGGGATAGAAGCCCTCTCCGTGCACAGCCCAAATGTCTCAAACAGCTTTGGCAGCTTTGTACCCTTGATTAATAAAAAAATAAGATTTTTTTACACTATTTACATTGTTCGAACTGTTGTCCTCATCTTCATTGCCATATTCACGACGTTTTGGTCGTTAACCATCCCCGGCCTTCTACAGTTGATTGTAATTTTGAACTGAAACCATTATTTCGTTCACCGTGGTAGATTGTTCTAGTTTCGCGTGCCATCCCTCTTGCATTGGCCTAAATAGTTGTAAGTTCAATACCTGGCTACAGCAGAGGTGAACAAAAACTTGGAGAGTTGTGTTAAAGGGAGATAACTAAAACTGGGAATTCCGGAACCTGACAAACAATATGGCTTTCGCTTCTCTAGGTCAACTGCCAATATGTTAATGGTTGTTACTGAAAGATTTCGCCAAGCTTTAGGTAAGATAAGCTTTAGATAAGATTAGTTATCTCGAAGGTGATTGACATTATGGTTTTCTTCACAAGCTGTAAGACTATGGTCTCTTCCATCGAATTTTTCTCTTAATCCAATCCTTCTTAACAAATAGTGGAATGAAAATCAGGTTGAACGGCCACTCTTCTAGATCCTATCATATTAATGCAGGTCAATATCCATGAACCTATTTTCTCATCTTTATTAACGACGTTCGTCAACTTTCAGTTCCCAACACGGTGTTTATATTGATGATACAAATATTTCTTCCTGTCTTAATAATAAGTTAATTAAATTAAAGCAAACTGATAGCTGATCTCAAAACTGAACTTCAAACAGTTGCTAACAAGGACAGAAAATGGCTTGTAACGCTTCCAAAATAAAACTGTTGACTTTTACTCAAATTAGAAAACTATATTACCTTCCAGAATCATGACTGATGTTAACCACCAGAAAAACAACTCATTGTGTCTTATTGGTTTCATATTTTCCCCGAAATGAATTGGAAAGGTTATATTGAATCAATTGCTAGGTCTGCTGATAGGAAAGTTGGTTCACTGCGTACCAGACAATTTTCCTTGCCACAATCGATTTTGCACGTTTATAAATCTAACAGTCGTCCGTGCATTGAATGCTGCAGATATACCTGATCTAATGCTTCTGATATATATATATATATATATATATATATATATATATATATATGAATTAAAGTAACCAACACGCGTTCCCACGCTAATGTGTTCGATCGGCGCGACTTTTGAAAATTTTGACTTTTCCTTGTCCTGGACTGATTTCAACGAAAAACCTAGTTTGTCTTACTATTTAACTCATAATTGTGTGAGGGGAAAGGTAGATTCATCCCTTTTCAGAAAATATTCGTACTAAAGTGAATGTAAGAAATACGTGTGTAATTCGAAATCAGATCATCCATTTCGCGTTCTTAGCCTCTAATCAATACACCAACCGCACATCATGGGAACAAAAGTTATTAAGTAAATGAAACAATATTCAATAGAAAAAATAAGAATATTTAAAAAAAAAAAAAACGTTATAGACATGTCCAACACAGAAAAACTGAAAAAAATATTATTTACTAAAACCGTCCGCTATACCAAGGATGGTCTTGATCTGTAAGTGACTACATTGTTGGATTAGGTGTTTCGCGTTTACGTCGGCGATCATGTCCACGATTGCGGCATTCAACGAAACCTGTGGGATCACTGGTTGGTCTCTCTCTCGACTCCACCATTGGCATAACATATTTAAAGGACTGAAACCAGCAGAATTAAGAGGTTACATCTTGCGACTGAGAAGATTGAGAAAAATCTCCGCTAGCCTCTCCAGCGTTACGCGAGCAATGTGGGAGAGATCAAAGTTCTGCTGGAAACATACGGCATCTCTCACGAACCAATGTTTGGCAAACGTATTCAACAGCTCGACATAAGTAGAAGCAGTTACCCTGACGCCCCGCGAGAATAAGGGAAGCTGCATGACAAGGATATTCGTTAGTGGATGTGCGAGTTCATCGTCGTATTTTATTCAAAATTCCCCTTTCAGTTCAACTCAGATATTTGCTTGGACAGCTGCATTCACTATACCGCATATTATCTTTTCTTTGTTTGCAATGAATAGATCATGTCCTCTTCAGGTATTCATTTGTGCTTATGCCATATATATCTGCAATATTTGATTCACGCCAGAAAATACCAGAGTTTTGAATTGAAATTATATTTCAATCAGGAATCTTAGATCTAAGAAGATTTTATCTGTGGTAACCCCAGTATGTACTGAGTTCTTCATAAGAGACACCAAAGTTAGTATTGTACTCGCTGTCACATTAGAACGTCAAATGACCTAGAAGCCATGTGAGGTAATATTGAAGGTGTCATTAAAGACACCAAGAGCAGAACCGGGTCTCAATGAGACAGTGAGTGCACTAACATAAACAATGAACTCAGCTGAACTTCGGATATGCACACAGAAGACAACTGGATGACAGACAGTTATATAAACGACCAACCTACAATGTGAACAGTACAATCGTCCTCATCATTGAAAGATGATCAAACGTTCAAAGAAAAACCTGAATCCATATATGTATGATTGACCAACATTATTTAGACGTATTTAGATGTCTTGTATACTTATCAGACATCACTAACAAGATTACATTAGCTACTGGAAATCGAGTAACAAATCCACTAAAAGTCCAGCTCGTTCACTGTAGTCTGTACTATGTACATCGTTCTTTGAAACACAATTCCATAAATTTCACTTTCAGAATCTCAGTTTAGGTGATATTTAAAGTTATGTGCTTTCCCCTCACGTTCTAGAATTTTCATTTTTCCTCGGGCAAGATCTTATTATTTTAACATCTTGTATTTTCTGTCATCATCACCCTATAATTGATTGGTAGATTTGCATATATACGGGGATTGTTGAAATGTTCTCAGTTCCACCCAGATCAAAAAAATTTGATCTTTAAAGAATCTTATAGGTATAAGGTTATATATCATGTTAGAGAAGATATATATATATATATATATATATATATATATATATATATATATATATATATATATATATATATATATACTAGTGCACTTGCGTCGTCAAAATAACAATTGTTAGTAAGTTTTAATAGTTTTGAAAACGATGTATTCCGGATTTTTTTTTTCTTTTCAGCAGTCTTTCGTGCATACGTTCTTGCATACATATGTACATATATGTGTGTGTATGTGTGTGTGTGGGGGGGGTACTAACATATACACGTACACACGCATGTAACGAGCTTGATTTATTGGTTAATTGGCTGGGTTGTACGACGTCAGGCATTTGTGGTTTATGTTCAATTTTGTATGGGGAATCCTGTGAGGATTGATCACACTACGCAATCGTAATGATCGACCAGAGCGACCATACTAAATGTAATAGACTTGTGTGTAGGATTTTTGTTATCAGGTATGTAAAAAAAAATGTAAGTTAATGTCATTTCTGTGTCTCCGTATGTGTGTGTTTGTGTGTGTTCGATTGTTTCATTTTTTTTCATCTGTCTCTATGTAAGTGTGTTCGTACACCGTTGTACATGCGGGGGAGTATCACATCTAAGTTGTCAAGGTAAAGGCAATCGATTTTGTAAGAAACCGACACAAAAATAAAAGATAATATACATTCCACTGTGTATGTGTGTGTGTGTGCGCGCGCGCACGTGCGTGCACGTACTTGTGTATACGCGATCGCATGTTTGTTTATATAAAGGTCTTTTTTGGGTAAATAACACAGATGTGAACATTTTAATATATTAGCCACAATATTATTTCTATTTTTCAACGGATGAATGATGTGCGTATTGATTGGTGACGAATAGTTCAAATTAGTATGAATTTTGTGCCGTGTTCAAAAACAATTTCTAACTATGACATATACGAATTAATATTTAATTCATACAAGCAGTAACTGTTTAAATTATCATAGTTCGATAATTTCATAGGTATACTTTCTCACATTATATAGGCATACCACCATGTACCATATTAGAGAATTTTATAATGTATACTGCGTTATATTATATTAGAGAATTTTCTATATATCAGGTTAGAGAATTATATACGTACTAGTGTACTTGTGTCATCGAAAAAAGTTTTAATTATGGGATGCAATGAAACAAAAGTTTTTGAAACGATCTATTCAGAATAAATAAAGCGAAGATGCAGAATTCGCAACGAGAGGCAAATCAACCGTTTAATTAATACGTTACTTTACTACTACGTTTCTTTAAAATATTTTGTTTTATTACATTTATTATTACATAACAATTACATGTATTCCGATATATATATATATATATATATATATATATATATATATATATATATATATATATAGTTCTCTTATTACTACTACTACGTTTCTTCTTATAACTTGTTTTAAAAAGATTTCCTTGGTTGTTTTAAATTTTGATATCAAACAGCTAACGTGGGAAATGATCCTCAGTCCATTCGCTGTAGATCCCAGGAATCATTTCAGAACTCACTACTTAAACAGAACATACTGATGAACTGTTTAGCTAATTCCTTTATCAGTACGATTCTTGTGAAGGTTTTCTTTAATTAATTAATCCTCTTATTATAGACTACAGTCTTATTTGTCCAAGCCTTTCTTGTGAGGCACTCAGATACATTTGTCTACTAAGTGATCGTCTTGATTCAACAGGGTCTTAAGATAGAATTCGTCATCGATGTCTTTTCCGTTCTGTTGCTTTTTCCCCCTTTCGGGACGTGTTTCCTTTATGAGTTACTGTTATATTAAACACATACAATTTTGACATGCCAAGATATTGAGCAAAAAAGAGATTTATATAACGCCAAAAGTAGTCAATGAATCATAGATACAATTGACCGTCTAAAAATACAAATATAATTTTTTCTCAACAGATTAAATATGGCCTGTATCTACACGAAAGATTGCGGGAAGAGTTTAATTTAAAATTAACAGTAATAAATATTTTTTGCTAAAAGAAATTCTGAAATTATGAGTATGATTAATTTTGCACTAATGACTGAAAGCGTGAAACTACAGACATACGTATATGTAAATAGCGTCACCGTGCAGTCAAAAATGAAGGTTGTTTTACAACAGTCGGTGATTAAACATCTCTTCTAATGTTCTCACATATGATAGAATAAGAATTATAGGTCTTATGATATACTTTGCGCATATATAATGTATAGCAGTCATTAACTTTATTCCATATATGATAAAGCAGGCATTAATATTTAAAGAGAGTACCTTTGATAAGCCATTTTATAAACTTTTATTTAAAAGAAATCTATTATATTATTGAAAAAGTTATAAACATTATTAATTTTGTCTTGTGTATTGCATAGAGTGTGACAGAAAAATATAAATGAATACACAAAGGAAATTATTATATAGTATTAATGGAAAGTAAATTTAATTGCAGTTAATAATTTTAAAAATAATAGTCATACCTGCTTACCAAGGTAGATAAATATTTTATCTAATTACACGAAATATATAAATAAATGAATACGCAGTGGTAAATTGTTATACAGTGTTGATGCTGCCATATGTCAAGTAAGAGAATTATATAGATATACCGCTATATATTATATCAAAGAATTATATAGGTATATAGATACATATCATTACAAAGATGAAAATAAAAGAGGAATGAACTAATACAAGATAATCGCTGAATATTTGAAAATCGCTGAATGTTAATCAGTACAACAAGCACCAGGAGAAAGGCTACGGATACAAACGTCAAAACAATCATGATGCGGGAAACAGTTTGAATATATATATATATATATATATATATATATATATATATATATATATATATATATATATTATAAGGAACAAATAATATATAATTTCAATCCGTATTTGATCCCAATTCATATATATATATATATATATATATATATAAACAAAACGTAAACAATGCAATTTCTGCAGAAATAATTGATTTATTTTCAACATTTTTAATATTTCAAGCCGTATTATAATGGATACTCGTGTTTCAAACAAACAGCCCAGTATTCACTATAATAAGGTTTAAAGTAATAAACATGTCGGACTTAAAATAAATCCATTAATTCTTTAGAAGTTGCATATTTTACGTTTCGGATACGAAATTGAGCTTTCGAAAACAATATCTGGATGAAGCAATTCCTAAAGAAATTAATGGCCGAATGAGGAAGTGTGCTTTCTTTGAAACGGAAAATGAAGCCTTCCTAGACCATGACGCTCTCTATATCCAAATACTAAAGCACACCGGCTCAATCGGCTGATTCTCCTACAAAGAAGGTCGCAAGTTCGATCTCTACCGGAGAGGATATTACCTTTGTTGAGATTTATCGAATACGCAGGGTAATAGACGTAATACACACTGTTCAAAATGAAAATAAAAACGAAACGTCTTTTTCAAATACTTGTATTCACTATAATAACGTTTGAAGTAACACACACACACGCGTGCGCGCACACACACAAACACACACACACATATATATATATATATATATATATATATATATATATATATATCACCTGTTCAGATCTATCTGTTATCTATCTCAATCTTCTGTTCGAAACTATATATCTGCCTATATTAATATATTCCTATGTATACAGTCAGGGAAATATATTCCGCAAGAATATTCTTTTTTCTTGATGTGAGAAATATTAACCGGGATACTAGGATCTCTGTGTAACTTAAAGATGGTTAGACGAAGGTCCGAAAGCGCTTGTTCAAAAACTTAACATTATCCACAAAAATACTTCAATAGTTATTAAAGAAGCACGATTAAGTTTAAAAAGTATTTTTCACTTGACTTCAAACTGATATTATTGAACAATTTTTATAAAAACTCAAACACACACATGTGACACGATTGTTTTTGCCTAAATGCTTCTGAAGAAATACTGTATGATAATTTTGTTTGCGATTAACACAAAGTGTTTAACACATCGTATGTGTGTATTTGTAAAGTCGTTAAATTTTGTGACATATTGAAAACATTTCTCCTGATATCTTTTCTTCGTCCTATGATATCGAAATTGTATCCAAAGATGTGATATCTATACCGACACATATCAAACTAGGGATTTCCTTCCGGACGTCTCACAACTCCCGTCCAACATATGTTAACATTGTACATATTCATTAAACAAATGACAAAAATACTTAAAAGCCATTGACACTCTCCGAGAGGAAATGTTGAAAGCAGATTTTTTTGAAAGTTGAGAACAAGTGGGCCCCACGATTTGTTCAAGTGGATAATTAAAAATACACATGGTTAAAGCAATTGAACGCTGAGTACTATATGGGATTTCAACTAAAAAGAAAAAACAAATCGAAATATATATAAACTAACCATAGCGTTTCTAAGTAGCAAGATTTTCATAGTAACGATTTTTTTTCTACAATTTTTTCAGTTATTCTGATTATGCTCAAATTGAACGAAACGTTAACATCAGAAAATTTTCAAAAATGTAACCTTTCTACTGGCTTTCACGTAATCCATCTTAATTTGTTCAGATATTTTATATCAAATCAGTTTCTCATATATCTATATATATATGTGTGTGTGTGTATGTGTGCGCGCGCGTGTATGTGTACGTGTTTGTGTGTCTCTCTGTGTGCGTGTGTGTTTCATTAAAGGTGACTGACAAGGAACTGGGATTAAGTTTTTTATTTATTTTATTTTTTTTTGTGTTTTTATAATTTTTTATTTTCTGAACATAAAGTAGGTAAAAATTGTCCGAAAGTTCGGTATGTCTATTCTTTTAGCCATTATCAAGGGTGATTTTTTATTTTACTTTTAACTGAATATATGTTTTTTTATGTTCGTATCTAGAGTTATAGGAGTGTTTTTATCTTCCGAACACGGTCAGCACATTGTGGTCTTGTTCATAGTTGATTTTATTCAGTGTTCGCTTTTTCTTTTTTATTATTAATACTTAAATAAATTAAATAAAAAATTAATTATCAGTTGTCTTTATTGAAACTTATATAAAAGAGGATTGGTGTCGAAATACATATATATATATATATATATATATATATATATATATATATATATATATATATATGCAAGTATAATATAATGGACTCGTCCTGCTGCCATAAAATAGCGACAGTCAGGCAGAGAAGAAGGGTCGTACATGAGTCGTACAAGAGTCGTACCGGAGTCGTCTGTGAGTGTCGGTAGTCGGATAGAGTGAAGTAACCTCTTGTAGAAGTCAGTTACAAGCACGTAGACTCTAAGGAAGTCCTACTTCGAGACTGTATATATCTATCTGTATTTGCTACTAACCGTGTTCCTGGATTTTACTAACAGCATTATCTTTTGTATTTTGTATAAATACATTTAATTTCTTAGCTTAAATACTTGCGTTTGTCATTTATTGGATACCTATTTTTCACGCGGGATCCACAACACAATAACCAAAAATACTATTCTTAAAAGTGCTCAATACAGAGTAGAGCAAATATAATTTATTCGAAAATTATAAACATGTTATAAAATCACTACAAAAATACCCATTTTGTTTGAACACTTCTGGTGTCTTATGAAGTGATGATGTTGAATGTAGAATAAAGGAAAACTCTTTATTTTACATTCAACATCTTCAGGCGTTTTCAGGATGTCAGCCTTCAGCTGATCCCAGAGTGTTTCAGGAGAGAGGTCTACTGGGCAGCCGCCGTTTTCAAGCTTGGACCGTAGGCCTGCCTGAAAGTCAGCTTTCACTTCAGCTGACTGAAGCATGATCAGATTTAAATTTTTCTCGGGGAGCCCACCCTTCCTTGGGTTTGAAGTGCAGTCTAAATTTATAGTGCACTAGGCGATGGTCGGTGTGATATTCTGCACTGGTTATCACTTTGGTGTGAAGGTTTGTGGTCTTGCTGGTGTACAAGACTATAGTCTATGTGCCAATGTATGAACCAAGATGATGAAAATGGAGTCGACGCTTGAAAGACGCTCCTCTGTTGCAGGTTTCCCCGACCAGAAGAGGCTGCCTTCGCCTGGGAAGCGGACCTTGCTAAGGGCAGCAATGTAGACATTTAACCTGGGCAGTTCACGTGCGATCAGCGCTGAGCGACGTTCAGATCGGTTGCCGTGAATTGCGTCATGGTTCTGACATTCCAGCCATAGAGCAGTTGAGGAGTGTTAATGTAGACGGAATTCCACCAGAGATCTAGAAAGATGGATGAGCAGCATTGAACAGCAAGCTCCACGAAATCCTTGTCTATTGTTGGAAGCAGAGCAAACTTCCTAATGACCTCCACGATGAGGTCATCGTCACATTGTACAAAAAATAAGGGAGAACAGTCAGATTGCTCCAACTACCGAGGGATCACACTGCTCTCCATCGCAAGAAAAATCTTTGCTCACGTTCTCCTGAACAGATTGGTGCCTACCATTGCTGAAGACCACCTACCAGAAACTTCATAACTAACAGGGGCACCACAGACATGGTGTTCATTCTCAGGCAGCTTCAGAAGCAGAACAAAGAACTGTACGTAACGTTTGTGGACCTGGCCAAAGCGTTTGATACAATGAGCAGAAAGGAACTATGGAGGATGATAGAGCGCCTCGGCTGCACACTACCCCGCAAAGTTCCTCAGCATGGTCACCCAACTGCACAAAGACCAGCGCGGCCAACGCAGTTTCAACAGTGATCTATCCAGACCTTTCCCTGTCATCAATAGCGTGAAACAGGGTTGGGTCCAGGCACCGACTCTGTTTAGCATCTTTTTCAACATGATGCTTAAACAGGCCACAGACGATTACTATGCTGTAAATAGGAAAGGTAAATGACCATACGAAAGAACATTCACCCCGCCATCCTCTGGTACCACCACCACCTCCATCTTGTAAGTGAGAGGCTCGGAACCACCACCCCCAACACCTGAAGCGAGAGACTTTGGCCCTGAAAAGGCGAGAGGATTTTACATGAGTTAGATAAATTTTCACTAATTTATATCATTGAGAATAAGGTCTGCCTGCCCCATCCAAAAAAAGACATGTCGATTTTTCAGAGACTGGAATGATGCAGTGCTAGTAAGATCTGGTTTTTAAATGTTGAAATCTGTCTGTGTTAATTATTCTTTTATTTATTTGATTTTGAATTTTATACGTGTTTGTTTTTTGACATTTTCCTTGTTTTTGTATCTGATGCCGTGTACATTGTTATTAACTAGTTAGTTATTAGTTCGCCCCCGTCCACCAGGCATTTTTATATGCTTCATTAAATTGTATATATATATACATATATATATATATATATATATATATATATATATATATATATATAATATTTGAAAATTGGCATTCGTTTGCGGATACCTCATCTCGATTTTAAGATGGTAATAGACATCAGAAGTTATATTAAGTCGTTACTTAACATGAGTTCTTTTCCAATTTTTTTAAACAGGCTTATGGGAGCAGATAGGCTTACCTATCATCCGCTCTGCACTTTTTTCATGTCTATTGAACAGGAGTAGAGGTTCATCTCTTGTTCCCTGTTCAGGATATGGTTTACCAATTCTCTTTCTCTCGCTTACCAGGCCACAATGATTTAACTGTCTTAACTCTTTGGTAATCAGACTAACCAGTGGATGTGACTTTCCATTATGAGGGTATCGGGTTGGCATTTTGCTGGATGCTGCTTCCGACTGGTGTCTGAATTTTTTTAGTAGCGCTTAGAGAGGGCAGCTCCGATCAACAGTTGTATAATATCGGGGAATCTGTAGTGTCATGTCGCGCATGCGTAGGTGTCCCTGCATGTATTTCCTGCTCTCAGCTACGCACTGGCCGGTTTGTATTGCCATTGATGATAGATAGTGACAATTTTTTTTCTCTCCTCAAAACATATCTCATGGAAATCACAACAAAAAGAAATAAAATTAAACCAGCTAACAAAAAACTACCTACTCTTCCCAATCTTTCTTTCTCTAATATTGATGGTATCCGTTTGTACTTCTGCAGTGTAGCATCTTTTCTCTTGGAAAAGTCGCCAGATATCTTTGCAGTTTCTGAAACCAACTTGAATTCTTCCATTGCTACCAATGAATTCTTGGTTCTAGGGTATCTTTCCCTTTACCAAAAAGATTCCAACATTCACAAGCAAGGCCTTGGTGTTTACATCCAGGACAATCTTCCGGTGGCCAGGGAATTATCTCTCGAGACCGCTGACTACACTTTCATGTGCTACTAAACTCTGTCAGCTATTTCTTTTTCCTTTATCGCTCCCTCTCTTCCAATGACTGCAGTATATTTGACGCAATAGCTGACAGTATAGAAAAAAAATTTTCTCTCCATCCATCTGCGAATATCTTTCTCTTCAGTGACTTTAATTCTTATCACGAATCTGGCTGAAATATTCTAAATGTACTGATGTTGTCGGTATACAGACTCAAATCGTGGACTTCCCTACTCGTTTCCCTAGTCAAACCGAGCAATATGCTTCTCTATTGGATCAATTTCTTAACTCCTCCTCTTCTCGCTCTTGCCGAGCTTCACAATACTGCCTTCTTGGTAACTCGGACCACTCTGTAGTAGCTATTGATATCTCCTTCCAAGCATCCAATAAACAGGACCCCCAATATCTATAAGACTGATTGCCGGTAGTAGCACGCAGATTTGGATTTATTCCAAGATTTTCTTCATAACGCCTCTTGGACTGACATCTTCAACTTCCCAATTGAAAATTGCGCCACTCTGGTTTCTTCTTGGGTCAAAGCCGGTATAGAACCTTTCATCCCTTCTTGGAAATACCAGGTGAAACCTCAATCGTCTCCATGGTTCATACTAGTATTTCCGGTTATACCAGCGTGACCGCTCTCAAAATAACAGGTGCCTATTTACTACTGCTCGGAATAAAAGTAAGCGAATCCTCGAAGAAGCCAAGTCCCTGTTGGCTGAGAAAATGAGCCACCGCACAGCCTCTAAAAACTTTGGTTCTCGTGATTACTGGCGTCTCTGTAATAGGGTACTAAATAAGTGCAAGGTCTCTATTCACCATGCTCTACAATCGATTTGAGGTGTTATCATCCTCTGCTGATAAAGGTGAATGCTTTGCCAGTAAATTCTCCTCATACTCTTGACTCATCTGGAGTATCCCTGCCTACTTTCCACTTAGAACTGAGTGTCTGTTGAGTAATGCATATAACCCGTTCCATGGTTTCTACTATTGTCTCTAACCTTGTAATAGTCATTAAGAAGTATGCTTCCGAACTGGCTCCTGTTCTCTCTAAACTGTAGAATAAATGTCTCGCATTCCAGTCTTGCTTTCTTGCCTGCTAGAAGTTATCGTCTGTTGTTCCAGTTTTAAGAACACTGGTGAACAGTTTGGCCCATCCAACTATTGGCCTATTAGCCTTCTGCCTTTTTGGGGGACACTCCTAGAGGCCCTAATCAATACTGATATGATTTATCATCTCTCATCCCAGGGCCTTTTTCAGGCAAGTAATATGGCTTTCGTTTCTCCAGACCAACTGCTGATGTACTAACGATAATTGCGGAAAGAGTCTATCATGCTCTAGATAAAAAAAAAGGTGAAGCCTAGGCTGTAGCATTGGACATCTCGAAAGCCTTTGACAGGGTCTGGCATTCAGGTTTTTACCACAAACTGAAAAATTACGGTATCCCCGGGTATGTTTTTGAGCTGATTCAAGCGTCGCTATCAAATCGTGAAATGAAAGTTGCCCTGAACGGATACTTCTCTATATCCTTTTGTACTAACGCTGGTGTTCCCCAGGGTTCGAGCCTTGGTCCTACGCTGCTTTTAATCTTCATTAACGACCCTCCAGATGACATCAGCTCTCAACTTGGTATTTATACTGACGTCACAATAATTTACTCCTGCCTCGATAGTAAGGCTTATCAGTCCGACAAGGTCAAAATGGCAGTCGATGTCCAAAACAACCTCAAATCCGTAGTTAACTGGGGCAAAAGATGACTTGTTAAATTAAATGCCTCTAAAACTAAATTTCTGCCTTCCATCAGCATGGCTGATGCTATCCTTCAGGAAAGTGACTCATTACGCCGTCTCTTCAGTCACTTGCCCACCGCCGTAAGGTTCCCTCTCTGTGCCTTTTTTATAAATATTTTCACGGTAATTATTCGTTTGAGCTCTTCCCTATGGGGCCTAGACAATATGAATTTAAGTGGGGTACTAGACTAGAGGCGCGATCTCATCAATTTACAATTGAGCTAGCTACATGTAGCTGTAACAGTATCTTATCTCGCACTCCTCGCTTGTGGAACTACCTCCTAGTTCTATGCTTTCCAGTCAACTTTAATCTGCAAAAATTTAAATGCAGTGTCAATCACTATCTCTTATCCTCCTGAATACTCTTTTTCTCCTCATTACTTATGTTTCTGTTCCTAATTCCTTCACACCCTGTAACCACTTGAGTTCTAGTGGCTGTACTGCCTTGCTTGTGGTGATACCGACTAAAAAATTAAAAAAATATGTGTGTGTGTGTGTGTGTGTGTGTGTGTGTGTGTGTGTGTGTGTGTGTGTGTGTGTGTGTATGTGTGTGTGTGTGTGTGTAAATATTCTTAGATTGAGTGTATCTGTAGAACAGACAAAATAAATAAAGACAGAGGGGGAAAGAAAGACCCTCAGAAGAAGAAATGCGTGGACTAAGTACAGTTTTTCCTCTGGTTTCTTTTTATTCATATATATATATATTCTTTTCGATTGTAGATGTGATAGAGTTAGTTCGTAGGATGATATATTTTTTGTTTCAGTGTGTTTTTCAGGAGGGGGTCGTTTTTTGTTTTGCAATATTTTATGGGCCTTTTGTTTCGCATTGAAATTAAATAATTCGGTTATTGGCAAGCTTGGAAGTGTTTCAAACTTCATTTTCAAGCTTTTAATATAAACATATGAATTGCACATAAAGTTTTGGTGCTATGCAAATATGAACACTCTTTCAATAACACCACCACTTTATATTTACTCACACACACACACACACACACACACACACACACACACACACACACACACACACACACACACACACACGTACGTGTGTCATGGATAAATATAGTAATTTTATACTGAATGTCATTTTATATACAGAGGACAAATAGGAGGGTTTATGTTACCCAAAGCATTTCGATCACCGACGTCAAATATAAAGATATTATTACGTTTAGAATGAAACAGACTGTTGCTACTGGTTGTTGACTTCAATGTCCACTTTTATATTTATATACGCTCTGTCCTTGATATTGAGCACTTCAAACCATAAATATAGAATACATTAAAACTACACTGCGTGCCAAATTATTATCGAGATAACTTTTTTTCTAATATTTCAAAAACCGTATAATCAATTCACACACAATTTTCACACAATGTTGGCAACACTGACCTGCGCAATCACTGAAATTTTCGTACTGATCTGCGCAATGTAAACAAACTGGCGCCATATTTGTTATCAGCACGATGATTTGAGCGTGCCAAATTATTAGAAAGGTTTAGTAAAATTCCCAGAATTGAGCAAATAAAACGTTTATTAATGTTGCACGTGAATATTTATGATCAAAAGAAGCTAATAAGATAATCAAACAAATAATAACAGATACAAACAAAGGCACAGTTTTAAACAAATTAATAGGGAATGTGCTTTCCCTGTTTTGAAATTACTTGAAGAAGTCGACGTTCCATAGAATTTGTTAATTGTAGGATGTCATCTTCTGTAATGCCACGAGATATGTCAAGAATTGCTTCCCACAACTCAGCGTTGCTCCTAAATTGTCGTCCGTTGGCGTACAGTCTTCGCTTCATGATGCTCCAAAGGTTTTCGATTGGGTTCAAATCCGGAGAATTTGCTGGCCACTTCATTTTTCGAGGTCCATCGAAGCCTAATTGTTTCAAATATTCAGTAGTCTTGTGAGCAGCATGTGAGGGAGCGTTATCTTGCATAAAAACAATGGCCCTTCTGAAGGCAACTCTTTGCCTTTTCATCTACAGTTCAAGATGCTCCTTCATAAACGCTATGTATGCTTCAGCAGTCATTTTGACGCTATCTGGTACTCTCCATGGGCCCACTAATGTTTTTCAATAATACCACGCCAGATCATTATGCCTCCACCGCCTTGTTGGCGTCTCAAACGCTGATGGCGATTCTGTCCGTTCATTACCCAGCCTTTGCACCATCTACTTGGCCCATCAAGTGTTGCTCGAGTTTTGTCTGTGAACAAAACTTTAGAGAAGTCAATCTTCATATTGTCCTCGGCCCATTTCAATCGATTTTGAATGTGATTTCTCGTCAACGGAGGCTCCGATACAGGTTTGACTGTTGTTGCTATTTCCCTCAGATACCGACACCGAGTACTTTTCGACACAGTAGGATCCCCAATGCGACTGAAAAGCTCTTGACTGGTTAGTCCAGGGTTCTTCGTGGCCTCTTGTTTAAGTCGTGACGTGAGACGACGTGAAATAACCTTCGGCTTGCCTTTATCTGCCCTTTTGCGTACTTGTGTAGGGTCGGCCGTGAACTTTTTCACTGTTTGATGACACCTCCCTATCATTTTAGAAATTTCTACGGTAGATTTACCTTTTGAGAGTTCTGAGGTGATAGTTTTCTTTTCAGCATCACTTAAACTGCTTTTACGGCACATCTTTTCACTAAATTCTTACACTTTTCTAATAATTTGGCACGCTCAAATCATCGTGCTGATAACAAATATGGCGCCAGTTTGTTTACATTGCGCAGATCAGTACGAAAATTTCAGTGATTGCGCAGGTCAGTGTTGCCAATATTGTGTGAAAATTGTGTGTGAATTGATTGGACGGTTTTTGAAATATTAGAAAAAAGTTATCTCGATAATAATTTGGCACACTGTGTATATTTATCATACAAGGTAACCAAAAAAGTTCTGTCAGTTTTTTGATTAGTCATTGAATTAAGTTGAAATATATACGAAATGCGTGTAGCAATTGTTTTCAAATTCGGACAGCCGAAAGTAGGAACATCAGACGTTATAAAAAAACACGTGCACCGTGCCCGGCCATCAGTTATAAACCGGACAGCTGTGAGAAGGATGGAAGTGTCTAGAGATCTCGTTCGGGGCTGTTTGCTTTACGACTTCAAAGTGGGCTTATCAGCAGCTGCATCAAGTCGCCGCATATGTCAAGCGTTTGGAGATAGTGCTGTGGATGAACTTACTGCAAGGCGTTGGTTTCGAAATTTCAAGTCGGGAGATTTGTCTCTCCATGATGAGCCTCGCAGTGGACGACCACAGGTCTTGCATGACGGAGTCCTGAAGGTGGCCATTGAAGAGGACAGTAGTCTAACGTGTGGTTAACTTGCAAGACAGTTCAACGTTTCCGATGAAACAGACTTCACATGCACCGCCTAGGTAAAACGTACAAACTGAGCAAGTGGGTTCCGCAAACGCTGTTGGCGGTCCACAAGGGACAACGAGTGGCAGCCTGCATATCGCTGCTTTCTCGCCACCGTACAGCATCCTTATTCAATCGAGTGCTTACCAGTGTTGAAAAGTGGGTTCCCAAGCGTTCCAGACATTGGTTGTCTCCTCAGGATGCTGTCTCTCACACCGCAAGACCGCTTATGCACCCACGCAAGATTATGCTTTGTTTCTGGTGGACAGGTCGTCAAGTGGTTCATTATGAACTGCTACCAACGGGCCAAACGGTCACTGGAGACTTATACTCGCAGCAATTGAAACGTGTACAACAGGCATTGCGCCAGAAGGATCCAGCACTGGTGAATCGCAAAGGTGTGCTTTTCCTCCATGACAACGCCAGGCCGCATGTCGCGCGAGTGGTCAGGGATACCATACAGCAATTTGGGTGGGAGACTTTGTGCCATCCACCTTATTCACATGACCTTGCGCCATCCGATTACCACCTCTTCCACTCCCTGGATAATCATCATCGTGGGAAATCCTTCATCAATGAAGCAGACTTGCGCAAAGCCCTTACGGACTTCTTTGCGTCAAAACCCCTGAGTTCTACCGCAAGGGCATTGAACAGCTGCAGACACGTTGGCAGAAGATGCTGGATGCCGATGGCGATTACTTCGAAGACTAAATATAAGTTACACATACTGTGAAGCGTTTTCTTTTTTTCCTTTAAAAGCGGACAGAACTTTTGGGGTTACCTTTTTTATATATATATATATATATATATATATATATATATCCGTACTTTAAAACGCATAGCTGGTTAAAATTAATTATACCAATTTGTTAACTATGCCATGCATATATATATATATATATATATATATATATATATATATATATATATACGAACCAGGTTCAAATTTCAGTCGATTTTTGTGTCATCATTTCGCAGTAGTGCCTTTGGAATATGTATGAATCAATTTTCCTCCACCTATGGGTTAAATAGCAGGACAGACTGTGTTCTGTTGCCTTGATTGTCAATTCTATAAGAAAAACTGAATTCAAACCTGAGTTTGGGTAGTTGGGAGCCTTTGTTACACACTCTGAACCATTGTTCTCTTATCAATTCTTCTGAAAGATGCGGCTGATTCCCCACTCAGAAATCGACAGTGATTCTACCACGTATAGAAAGGGAATATAGAATATACGTTGAATTCAAATTGACGTTAAATATACCATATATATATATATATATATATATATATGGGTGTGTGTTTGTGTGTGTTTGTGTGTGTGTGCGTGTGTGTGTGTTCGGGCTTTAAAAGCAGACATTTAAAAAGTCTATATTTGCATAATATATCCAAATACATTACAACAAAGTGGGAAGAAGAGCAAGAACCTTTCTGTCCTCCGTCGTCTTCGCTATAATATTATTCGCATCATATATACTTGTATATATGATGCGTATATATAATTTTTAATTGTATATTCATAAAGCAACAAGAAAACTTCGTAAGTCATTTGAGAAAAATGACAATCAATTACTGAAAAAGTTGACTGAACAATTAATGAAAATTTCGTCTACGAAACTCGAGGTGCTGAATATAACATCAATCAAAACCATATATATATATATATATATATATATATATATATATATATATGACAAAGAAGTCAAAATGTAATTGGAGTTTTTAAGGATATTTATTTAGAGTAACTTTACCGGTTTCGGTTTTATCATTTTCAAAAGTTAAAATGAGATGAATCTAAGTGTGCCTATGCCACAGATGCGAAACAAATAACACAACCACACTTCTCTCCATCTTCCTATATTTTTACCAGTGTGGGATATATATAAAAATACTTTCTTACATACACAAATACATACAAATACACACACACACACACACACACACACACATATATATATATATATATATATATATATATATATAGAGAGAGAGAGAGAGAGAGAGAGAGACTGAATTTTCCGCTAACCTGATGAATATTTATGAGCAAACCTATACAAAAATATTAGAAAAACCACAAAAATGTTGTTCCTGTATATAAATACGTGTTGCTAAAAAACGTGTCGGCTAAAATACATTTTTTCTTTTGTCTTTTATCATACATATATATATATATATATATATATATATATATATATATATATATATATATATAATCTGTTCATGTATAGAATTGACTTATGATTTATACTTTATTCCATAAAAATGATTAGCTGAATAAATAGCTTCCTATTTCGTATATTCTGTGATATGCAAGATTATTTTACATGTCAATATTTAACAATAGAATTGTTGTTAACCAACATTTTCAAGATCTACGTCGATATATATATATATATATATATATATATATATATATATATATATATATATATAGGTGTTGGACAAAATAATTGGAACAGTTGCAAAATCCACTCATATATTTCAAAGACCTATTATATTAAGAACTTTAACTAAAATTTTGTAATTGCAGGTTATTTCTGTTCTAAATACATTTATTTATCTAATTTACTGTCTTTGTCTTATTTAATTTTTAGAATTTAGTAAAATTTAAGCTAAATGTTTGACCTCTCCGAGTTCGAAAAAGAGCAAATTATTGGTGCTCGCATGGCAGGAGCCTCGATCACTAAGGTTGCGGAACTGTTTGGTTTTGATATCAAGAACACTGATACAATTCGAGAAACAGGGCAAGACCTCTAGCAAACGTAGCAATTCGGGCCGGACTTGCAAACTTACTGACAGGGACTGACGTGCATTGAAACGCAATGTAGCAAAAAATCATCGGACAAATGCGGCGAAAGTCACTGCTGAATTGAATAATCATCAGAATAGTTCAGTTTCTACTAAAACTGTTCACCGTGAGCTCCATAAGACTGCATATCATGAAAGAGTCGCTGTGAGGAAACCTCGTCTCTCCATTTGCAAGATCACAATGCCTGGTCTTCAGACCAATGGAACCAAGTCATATTCTCAAACAAGTCCAGTTTTTTCTCTTTTCCCAAGAAGCTTACAACCCTGACTGCCTTCTTCCAACAGTGAAGCTGGGAGGTGGATCAGTGATAGTTTGGGCTGCCATATCATGGAAATGCCTCAGTCCAATCGTTGCCCTGCATGGTAGAATCAACAGCAAAAATTACCTGAACATTTTTGGAGATCATGTTCATCCAATGGCTAAGACTTTATTCCCTTATAGTAACTGCATCTTCCAAGACGATAATACTCCAATACATACCGCTCGAGTGGTTAAGAATTGGTATGAAGAGCATGAAAGTGAGCTAGAACATATGGAGTGGCCTCCCCCAATCTCAAGATATCAATATTATTGAACATTTGTGGTGCATTTTGGAGCAACAAGTTAGGAGCTGCTATCCTCCACCGTCGTATCGTAAAGAGCTGGAGAAGGTTTTAATAGAAGAATAACTGAACATTTCTCTGGATGAAGTCAGGAAGCTGTATGATTCCATTCCTAGGCGCATTAAAGCTGTCTGTGAGACTAAAGGAGGACCAAGTCCATATTAAATAAATTTTCTTTGAATTTAACAATTATTTTGTCCAACCCCTGTATATATATATATATATATATATATATATATATATATATATATATATATATATATATATCGTGTGGCTTTCAGCTTATAATAGAAATATTTATAATTTTTTAGAGAAAATTTAAATCTGAATTTTCTAATGTCTTGGAGCGCTTTCTTCTTTTAGAAGCAATCATTTTTTTTTACTGATTGATGAGTGTCAAGTTGTTTTTTCTTTTTCTTTTTTTTAATATCTCTTCTTCATACGTCATTTTGCACTGTGCCGAATCATTTTTTTTTTCTTTCTTTTTAGGGTAAAATATATTTAGCTGTTCTGTTACTAAATTGAAAGAAATTTTATTGATATTGGGTAATTTGATTTTTGTGGTAAACGCTTGTAGTATAGTCTTACTTCTCATAATTATAGAGTAATTGGCCATGGTTAAATATAATTGACAGAAATTGACAAAGTTTGCAATAAACAATAACAAGAGTAAAAAAAGGTGACCCAGTCTTTCCTATCAAACCGCGAAATGAAAGTTATCCTGAAGGGCCACTCATCTATATCCTTTCGTACTAAGAGCTCCATCCTTGGTCCGACTCTGTTTTTAATTTTCATTAACGGCCTACCTGATGACTTCAACTTGGTATCTACGCTGATGATACAACAATTTGCTCCTGTCTCGATAGTAAGGCTGATTAGTCTGACAAGGTCAAAATGGCAGCCGATGTCCAAATCTACCTTAAATCCGTCGTTAACTGGGGCAAAATATTGCTTGTTAAGTTTAATGCCTCCAAAACTAAATTTCTTTCCATTAATCATCTGAGAGAATCCTCTCTGCTTTCAATCAGATTGGCTGATGCTAACCCCCAGAAAAATTGACTCATTGCGCATTTTAGGGCTAACGTTCTCAGCTGACATGAAGTGGAAAGACTATATTGAATGCATTTCTAGGTAAGCTGTTAAGAACGTCGGTTCACTGTGTCGAGCGAAACAATTTTTTTCTCAAGATTATATCTTATATATCTATGTATACAATTCGTCCATGCTTAAAATATTGCCGCCACATATGGTCCGGTGCCCCTGCTATTTACCTGGAGCTCCTTAATAATATCCAAAGAAAAATCAGCAATAATATTGGTCCTGATCTGGCGGCTCGGTTTCAGTCACTTGCCCACCGCCGTAAGGGTGCCTCTCTGTGCCTTTTCTATAAATACTTTCATGGTAATTGTTCGAATGAGCTCTTCACTATATTACCCAAACTTTATGAATTTTAGCGCAATACTAGACTGACGTCGAGATCTCATCAATTGACAGACTTTAATCTGCAAAAATTTAAATGCCAATCGCTATTTCTGTCTTCCTGACTGCTCTTTTCTCTTTCTACTCATTATAAATGTTTCTATTCCTAATTCTTGCACACCCTGTAACCCCTTTTTGTTTTAGTGGCTTTACTGTCTTGCATGGGGTGATACCGATTAAAAAATAATAATATTAAGCAAGTAAATAATATATGCAAGGCAAAGCAAAAGTAATAAGGCAAAAGGCTCACAAACTAAGAATGCTGTTAACTTACAAAAAAGGTTACAGATCGAAACTGAGTCTGATGAGACCGAGAAGTGACCTATCTTATTTGCTAGGAAGAAATCCCAGCATGCATATGCATCTGTATGTTTTTTTTTCTATAAATTTGAAGAGGGGGATGTTTTTGAAGTCATTCCTAAAAGGATTGGTCCCAACACTCCCATCGACTCAATCAAATGGACGAGCGCACGTTTTTCTATTTTTCTCACTTCTATGCAGTCAATAAATACAAACAAGAAACACATAAATATTTAAAGGTTTTTCATTTTACTTTTCTTTTTCTCTTTTTCATCTTTTAATATTTCAAAAGTTTATGGTGTACGTTACCAAGGAAAATGTATTCAGTAAAAAACACAAAAAAAAAAACAAAGAAAAAGCAAAGAAATTCTTTTGTGATTATTTGAAGGACTCGCTTAAGGTATGCATGACAGATTATCTAAATTTGGAATTAAACGCTCTCGACAACAACAAATAAAGATCTAGCATCCTGGAAGGGGTGAAGATTTTCGAAGATCCGCAATTTCAAATGCCAACAACAAGCGGATAGTCAGAAATGGAAGAGTTATTGGTGAAAATTTCTCACGATTTACAATTGGTTAATGCAATCGCAATCAGACCTAGTCAGTCACGTAAAACGTCACACAGTGAGACTCAACAGTAACGACCAAGCTTGTCAGATTAAGATTGATCTTATCAGTACACACTGTGGTAAGTCGCGTTTCAGTCAATCTGTACTAACCAGACACTTGAAAATCCATAACCAGTGAACCCGTGAGGCACAAACTTCCCAACGATCAATGGCCTACATTTGCCGCCTGCAGAATAAATCTTGCGAATCGGTTCAAGAGCCATTGTCAGTCTCATGACTGTTAATCTATGTCAGTGGTGGTCATAATCATTTAATGAGTCGATAGCAATCATATTTATATTTATTGATTGAAACAGAGGAAGTCAAGTATATCAATATATATACATCTTTCTCTTCTTTTTTCTTTCTACATGCAAACACTTACTCAGATACACATGCACACATATACATACATACTTAGGCTGTCACATTTTTAAAGTTAAATCATTTTTTCTAAGGGTTTCACCCTAAGGAAGACAATAAAGTCACTAAAATGAAAAGTGTTACTGATAGTGAAAGAAACAGGGAGGACAATAAAAGAACATGCTTCAACAAAATGATGATTGACATTGCATTTACATTTAAAGATTGTTGTTGACTTTGAAATGAAAAAAAAATAGCTGCCAATCGAGGTACGGACGAAGAAAGCTCATCAGAACACTCATTTAGTAATTCTAAAGTATTGTTTTCTTTGATTATCCCGTTGTAATATATATTTGATTTGCTTTGATTATCCCCATCATATATATATATATATATATATATATATATATATATATATATATATATATATATATATATATATATATATATTATATGATATTACATTCGAATATAGCGGTTACATATGTCCGAATGTAATATCCTATAATAAAGAATTATCGCTCTACTGTTGTATTAAGCCCTATTTTTAAATTACAGAGTTAATTAATTAATTAGTTATGAGTTCACCACATACAAGCCAGTAAAGCCACTAAGACACAATTACTGTGGAAGCGTTAGAAATAGAAACATTGCTAAGGAGCGAGAACAAGGGAAGCGTAATCTGGAGAACAGTAGACAGCGATTGACATTTCATTTAAATTTTTGAAGATTAAATTTGTCTGGAAGGTATGGACTCGGAACTTTGCAACCTTATTATTATAAGGATACCATGGGGTCCACATGCTTTGTGGGGATCCAGTATAGAGATGATGTCAGAAACCATCAGAAAGGATTATATTCATATCACTCAACAGAGACTTGGTTCTAAGTGTGAAGTTAAGCAGGGGACAATCCAGATGAGTCAAGAATAGAGCCTAAGGAGATTTTATGGCCCAAACATTTAGCTTATCAGCAGATGTTAACACCTCAAACTGATTGAAGAGAGGTTATTTTCAACAAATTTGAACCTTTTCATTGATATCTGTATTTTCTTGTGATTTACATTTTAGAAACAAATGATGGACGAAAATTCGAATGAGAAATTGAAGCATCGGAGCTGATACAGATTTTTTGACTCCAGATCAGATGTGCTGCAAGAGATCGGTGATCAAATACAAAGTCAACCCTGACAACTACCCTTTGTATCCAAGCGTATCTCAAACGTTGGGACGCTGAGTGTCATCGGGTGAGTAGATCCCTAGAAGATGAACCGTGGTCAGGGCGAAACAAACTTTGCCGAAAAATAAAAATAAAAAAAGGTATTCTTTTCTTACTGTCATGCCATAAAAAATGTTGGGCCGGAAACCTTTGGAACACTTTCCGTATTTATACATAAGCACACACAAATATACCCACAAATATAGACGCAAACACACACACACACGCACACACATAGATAGATAGATAGATAGATAGATAGATAGATAGATAGATAGATAGATAGAGTTATATATGATGATTGACACTCCCATCGATTTCAACGGATGTGGATTCGACAAGCTCATTCAGTATTTATGTTTGTGTCGTCTGTGACACTTCAGCAGTCCTAGCCATGACCTGAACAGGATAACCTTGCATTCAAAACTTGAGGAGAGTCATTTTTTATTCTCTGTAATTCGTTCATTCGAAAAATGTGGTTGCTTTTGCACAAGCGTTTCTTTCAAGGCAAGAAAACATTACTTATCATATCATGGTAAGCACTTGATACATACATACATACATACATACATACATACATACATACATACATACTTGTATGTATTTACGGATATAAAATGTTCATTCATTTGTAAACACGCTTTATCCTACACATCGATCAAATGGTCCAATTTATGTTTGTATTTGTTTTTTTGAGAGAACGTTAACGTCAAAAGCCGATGACTACAGGAAGGAAATGCTTTCACACTAGCGATGACTTTGTAAGATTTGGTGTATTCTATGAATTCTGGAACCAGATTTTGACGCGTCTAATTGATGTGTTTTTCATTGAAAGAATTCATCGCAAAAGATGCCGCAATGAAATTCATAAACAGAACAGACACACTTATCCAGCTGCGTCGTCATCGTCGTGTTATTGTGAAACAAATAGAAATAAATACAGAATAAAACAGAAAAGAACAACCAAGTGTCTAGATGTGATGCCCGAATTGCCTATTGTCTGCTTCATCTTTTAAACTTAAAAAAAACCAACCCTCTCGACAACTGGCCATGATTTTTCTATACCGTAATTGTTCATGAATTGAGATGCGCCACCATGCCAAACTTGTTAAGATCAGGCAACAGGGAAGAAAGTCTGTGGTGCTGAATGGGATACTTATGTAACCCATTTTAATTCACAACGACAAAACATTTACATGTTAACACCTCTAGTCCGTTAAGATGCCATGAAAGCCATGCCCCGTGTATCATCATCATCATCATCATCATTATTATTATTATTATTATTATTATTGATACACATTTCCTTCCAGGTGCCAAACAGAGACCCAAAGTCAGAAACGGCTTCATAACATATTCCACTGATCATTTTTGTAAAAAAAAATATCTAGATCACACACGTTTCACATAGATAAAGACCTTCGTAAGGTGTGGGCTGTAAGTGTGAGTACTAAGGCGTGGGTTATCCAGAATTCCTTCAATGAATCTATTAGAATCTTTTTCAATAAGTCCGAGTGCTCCAATTGCAACTGGATTTGTTTATGCCCTCATGTGCCACATTTTTGAGTTCATTATTATTATTATTGAATATATGATAAAACTCTTAATGAAGTGAATGTCCTCCTGACCCGAAATGAGCGGATAAATTAGTTTTGAAAGATACACATTCAGTACAATCCTTACCGGGTCGTTACCTAAGAAGGAGGATTAGACAATGAGAAGATTCTGATGCTAAGTGCTACTTAACATGTACAGTGTTTATATTTTTCTTTACATTGATAAAACTTTCCTCACTAGATGAGCAGTTCCACACGATGTACTTTGTTGATCTTACCAAGGGCTCCAATTATCGAATTTTAGGCATCAACTTTTTTAAAAATTAATTTTAATGATCCTTTTGTTAATTTATTTTATTAAAGATTTTATAACCATATTTTTATCTAATGGCACTGCTATATCTGTGAGAAAACAATTTTATAGGCTTTAATCCCTATAAAGGGATGCTTGGAATGGGTGAAGGAATATATTGGTTTTCTCCACTCTCCAAAGCCCACATTAGACATTAGTATATCTATGATATGCAAACACCTTAAAATGAGGGAAGAAAGGACTAGGATAACTCAAAGAAATTCGAAAAATGAGTCATTCCTGAAAAAATTTATATATGCAATTGCAGAATATGCAAATATGTCAAACCAAATATGCAATATACACTACAAGCAAAACATTTTGGGATACCCTGCATTTCTTTTAAAAAAAATACACTATAAAATGAGACAGTTTTAAAGTAAAAGATAAAATTTCAGTACCTGCAGTGTATTTGCTTTTATTGAGGTTCCAAAAACATGACCGCCAAAACAGAAGTTCGCGTGACGTTCAGTAGCTTCAACAGAAGAAAGACATTTCCAGTAGCTGCTGATAGAAGTACTGGATATGACATGTATGAGAGAGAGAGAACACGTCCCCACCCAGAACGGGTTTCGACAGATTAAAATACGGCATTCTAATTCAGGCCGAAGAGTATATTGAGCGAAACACATTTAAAAAAAAAAAAAAAAAAAAAAAAAAGACTCAAGGAAATTCGTCTGAATTAAATAATTTTTTTTCATATTTTTAATTATTTTATTTTCAATAAACATAAGCTTTGTTGATTAATCAATATTTTTCTTATTGTTATTAAAGCCGGGATGTACTTTGATGTTTTACATGAGTTTTTCTAGAATGCTTTTTCTTTTATTATTAACACTTCAGCAGATTGAGAATTAATTTCGCAAGATTTATACAATTTGCACGTGTGAACCTTTATGCAATCATGTCTTTTCTCCCTTTGACTTAACCGATCTCCATACAAATCAAGAGAATAAGTTTCCTGATAAAAAATTTTCAGCATTTAGCTTCTTTTTTTTTTTCAGGTATTTTAAATGTTAAAAGGATTCCCACGTTACAGAAGCTACAAATTGTTTGATATTCTTGCTTCAAAAATAGTGCTGTCAAAGATACAATCTTCCTCATTATCCAAATGCATAAAGGTAATATTACTGGCAATTCAGGTATGCAAAAGGGAAGTTGTAAAAATGCTTACTTTAAGTAAAAGGGAAAACAAATCTCGAATTTATATGGAAAGAAGAAAATCATATGCTGGACTTGCCAAGATCTACAGTAAGCGATTTTCAATTACCAACACTTACTACTCAATATTTGGACTTTTTACCAACTGAATATCAATTATTGACAAAGACTGATCTGCAGAATGAGACAATTTTCAGAAATATATATATATATATATATATATATATATATATATATAATTTCAACTAGTCTTTTCTACACGATTTATGTGCAGATTATGAATTTAATGAAAATGATGGAAAATATAGGCAACATTATAGGTGCAGTCCATTTACTACCCTCGCGGACCTGACATATAAACTATACCACAACACTCAGCAACTCCCGACTGAAATGATTCTGAAGTATTTCTAATTTCTTGCCAGTAAGCCTTATTTTATTTTTTTTTTTTTTAGCCACTGACCAAATCAATAAAGGAAATAATAGATTAGTAAAAATGTTAAATGGTTTACAATCTAATATTAACAGTAGACCGGGAACTACATATACTAATCTTGAATTTATTTATTTTTATTAATATTTTTACTTTTTACTACCTTTACTATACAACTATTGTTATTATTAGACTGTGAGGCATTTAACATTTTTGCTAATTCATTATTTTCTTTATCTTATCTTTACCATTTTTAATATATAACTATTATTATTGTTATGTTTTTGTCTATTTCTTTTACCTTTAGACTTACTATTAGAAACGTGCTTATTTATTTACTTATCTATTTGCATTTATTATTTTTATTTGTTTATTTGCCCTATTTATGTATTTACATATTTATATGTTCCTATTTATATGGCTTTAATTTTATCTTATTTTATTTTACATTATTTTATTTTCATTGATATGGATTACTTTTTAGTACGTTAATTTTATTTATCACAGCATATTTTATTATTATTGATATCACTGCTTTTATTTATTTTATTAATATTAATAATATTATTAATTGCTTTATTGATTTTCAAGGAAAAAGTAGAGTTACCCTATTGATTTCCAAAAGTTTTTCTTGTCTATTACTTTTGATAACAATTCTTATTTCCAACTTTATTTTCAATCTTAGATGGTAATCTGGGACTAAATTAAAATCTAAAATTAAACTAAAATTCATTTAAACGTTTTAACAGCAATAATAATCCGCCCAAACAATGAAATATTTCGCGTTAAGTAGAAATATTAAAAAAAAAAAACGATATTTACCCGCCAAAATAACAGCACTTGAGAATTGCGTCAGCATGAAACTCAGCGTTGAGAAATCAATGTATGGTATTATGCATGTTTTTTTTTTTATATATATATATATATATATATATATATATATATATATATATATATTAACGAATTACCATTTTTAGATATACTCATTAGAAATAGAAATACTCACATAATCACAGATATCTGCCACAAAACTACAGACAACCAACAATATCTTCATTTCAAGAGCGACCACCCAAAAAGTTGTCTGAAATCCATCCCACATTTCCTAGTACGTGCGGTTTGCGCTATAGTAACCGACAAACACATCAGAAAAACCCACCTAGAAGAACCATATAGAACTCTAAAAAAACACGAGGCTACCGTACAACACTAATAAACAAAGGTTTTGAACTAACAGAAAAAACACCTCTGGATCAACTACGAAATCTAAAAAAAGTAACGTAAACAAACCTTAGCATATGTCTCAATATACAATAAGAACTATCCAGAACTATTTACGGAAATTATAAGAAATCTAGACCTACTTAACAAGAATGACAAAATGAAATATATATTTAAAAAACCCAAAATAATTAAAAGCAAACACCAATCTAAAAACCTAAGATATATATTAACCTCATCCAAATTTAACTAACACAATATACAAGGCATCACAAAATGCAACAAAAAAAGATGTGGGTTTGTGATGTCATTATAGAAGGGAACTCCTATACCTCTGATAACCTCACAACTACATTCGCAATAAATAAAAATTTAAACTGCAACTCTAAAAATAAGATCTATGCACCCAAATGCACAAAATTCAAGAATTCATATATAGGCATCATCCAAGCACTTAACCACACAGTTGACCTTCACAGAAGCAACATAAAATTACTCGACAACAGAAGATTCTTTGTATCGCGACACATTTACGAATGCAAACTAACAGGGACACACAGGCTCACAAACGATACACAAAAATGGAAATACATTTGACAGTCTCAGGGATGATGTGTGGATAGCGGGTATCTATCATCAACACATTTGTCATTGCCACAACCAAGACAAAACCTAATGACTTTATTACTAATTAGACAGAAAGTCCACTTTTGCCAAAAGTCAAAAGAATGACATCAAGGCTGACTAGAAATACAGAAAATTAACAATGAAATATTAAAAGAATATTAAAATTTTATTCCTTAAAAAATTGATTCCTTTAATTTGCTTGAAGATGTTCACGAGACCGGAAACACGTGTAGCAAAAATATGAAGAATAAAATATAATAAATACACTAAAACAATTACACACACACACACACACACACACACACACACACACACACATATATATATATATATATATATATATATATATATTTTTATTTGAACAATAAAAAATATTAAAAAATTAAAATCTTCAGACACACTGGGTTGTAGATTAATATTCTTTCGTTTTTATTATTATTATTATTATTATTTCATTTAGATTACTCAACTAGTTTCGGCCAACATGGCCATCATCAGGAGAAGAAATATTTCTGCTTGCTGGTAGCAGTGAACTACAGAAATGAATGTCTTGATGGAGAAAATGAACTTTTGTCTGTAGTTTTCATTTTTTTTTTTTTTTTATCTTTTTAACATGAATCTTTTAACATTCCTTGTGTGGCTCAAACAGTCACTTTTAAGTTGTTATCTGATATAAGAGTTGGATGGATCCATGCTGCTCTGGATTCCCCTGGTTAGTTTGACAGTTTTATTGGTTCCTGGAGAGGGGATGTGTCTCTGTTAAGAGTGTGTGTGTGCGTTATTTGGTTCTTAGGGAGTGGGCGAGTATATGTGTATGCGTGTATATTGCTGTGGGTGTAATTTTCAATTATAGTGAATTTGGCATGGGATTTGAAATCGTGTTTTTCTAAGCGGAAATGTTCTACAGGCAATAATTTTTCATGGGGAGTCGACTTAATTCGATTGCGATAATTATTAATTCTGTAGTGAAAAGGCCATTCAGATTTTCCTACATATTGTTCTGGCATAGTGTGCATTCTAGGAGGTAAATTATGTTATGACTTCTACAGTTAAAATCGTGGTAGATTTTGAAAGTAAATTTAGTGACTGAGCTAGTGTATCAATTCGTGTGTTTAATGTGGTTGCAGCATAAACTTCTTTTGTTGTTACATGTTTGGGAAAATCCTGTTGTTTTTGTTGTTGGTTTATTACGGATTACCTTGTCCCCTGAAATGTGGTTACTACCTATGATTTCTTTTAGGTTCTTAGGTCTACGATATGCTAGAAGGCTATATGCTATATATATATATATATATATATATATATATATATATATATATATATTTCAGTCACGTTTGAAATGAAACCACGTGTTCAAGTACTGCGTACTAAAAAATAGAAGCTACGTACTTTTTTTCTTAGAAATTTAGTCTGGCGATGAAAACAATTTTTTGCAAACAAAAACCTCTGGTTTTCTTCATTGGACACAAATGATTTTTAGATCTTTTTTTTCGGTTTTTCTCCTTACGAAATTTTCGAAATATACAAAGATAAAATGAATACATTCCCGGTTTGTATCGTTTCTATTGATATATCTTTCATTGTTGTCAGAAATGCTGGCAGTTACATAAATGCGTAGAAAGTTACGAAGCTTAAAAATATGAAAACTAACAACAAGCTTATTGATAAGATAAGAGAATCCCTCGCGTGAAGGCGAACCAACCTGCATTCATTATCACGTAGCTTCCCAAAAATATAATATTGCTTAGTAAATATATATTTGTAAAGAAAAAGGGGAATGATAAAGAGTCAAATATCGTTTAAATCTACAAAGGACTGAAAGCTGTGAAGAGCCATGATTGCTCATGATCTGAAGAGACAGGTTAAATAAAAGAAGATAACAGGAAACTACTCCACTATCTTTCCAAGGAAGTTATGGCAATTCTCAGATATTAAAGAAAATTAATCTACAGAGAATCAGAATCCCTAGCGTTCTGAAGACATGGCAATTTTTTAAAACATTATTTCTAACAAAAACAATGACATCGCTAAAAGATTCTTGCCCCATGGTCAAAACAGCTATGTCATTTCGATTTTAGTCATGTCGTAATCTGTTGTGCCCTGGTAAAATCTATTTTCAGTGTCGCTTTTCATAACTAAATAGACAGAAAAATTTCGTTTACTTTGAAGAATTCTTTAAATGCAATGTCAGATCATGACGTAAGCGTTCATGGCTCCCCGCAGATTTAGTTTCTGAAACAGAATCTGTGAAGGAAACAACAATAAACCACTCCACTATCTGTCCTAAGAAGGCATGACAATTCACAAATTCCGTTTCTTTATCATCTGTGAATTGATATGCCTTCTTGGGAAAGATAATGAAGGAGTTTCCTGTTTCCTTCTCCTTAAATTCCGTTTCTTTATTATCTGTGATTTGATATGCCTTCTTGGGAAAAATAGTGGAGTGGCACCCTTTTTGGCTTCTGCTCAAATTCCGTTTCTTTATTATCTGTGAATTGTTATATACTACCCAAGCCTAAAGAACCCAATCTATCGTGTTAATTAAGCCACAGCTGGGAGGGGAAAATAGACAGATTCCGCAATAGCCTTTGTGCGAAGGTGAACACAGGAGGCTAGGCTACAATTTTAACATGGCTTGCCGATTTCACTTTTCGCGGCGAAATCTGTTCCACTAGCCAGGCACCCTTTAAAGATTAGTAAAACAAGATTACTGTACTTTGCATTTCCCTCAGTTTGGCCTTTAGTAAATATCAGTGATTCCTTGTTGTTTTAGTCAATCTTATAAGAATGTGTGTCTTTTTAGCGATGGTTATATTTGAGCCTGAATTTATTTTCCCATTGAATACTTGGATCTTTCCTGTTAATTCACCTTAAATAATGTAAAGTATTTACCGCAAATATTAATTCACCCAAAGAAATTATAAATTTTAAAACAAGGTTTCGTTGGGGTTTTTTTTTATTAAATTTTTGGCACTCTTTTGAAGTTATACATTTTAAATCAAAGTTTCTTTATTTTTTATTAAATCTTTGGTACGGGTTAAGGTTGGGGCTATTTTTGGCTTGTTTATCGAGGTAAGCACAAACGCAAGACTCAGAAATAGCGCACCGAGTCGAGAAATCTCAAAGGTTAACTCAACCAGGTTTCAATGGAAGGGCCTTACTCTGGAAGAATTTGGTGTGAAATATAATTTTTTTTTTTATTTTGGGGTGAATTAACAGGAAAAATCTAAATACCTCTTTTTTGTAATCGGTGAGTATGGCTCTATTCATCGTCACCAGGGATATTACGTTATTTTGAACAAGCAGTGAAGAAAACGGTAAGAAATGTGGTCATTTATTTATTCGTGACCACAAATTTTCCGAAGTAAAAATATATCGGACATCTGTGTTTTGGGGGTTTTTTTTAATGACATGTCACTTTAGGGTGGAGATGATCGTTCCTCTACACTGATTTCTTTTCTTTATTATCTGTGAATTTCTATGACATCATGGGAAAGATAATGGAACAGTTTACTGTTGGTTTCTCGACAGTTTTGAATTCAGAGTAGTTTAGCTGCTGCTCGTCACAAGAGCCCAATCTAACATGCGATTTAATGTCCGCTTCAGAGCTATACTCACCTATCGCTTGTTCTTCCCTACACTAATATAACTCCACACAGTAACCATCTACCTTGAGGGGCCCTTGGGCCTTATAGTGAGTGAAAATTAATGACAAAAATAGTTGGAAAAGAAGAAATAGATAAATTTCTTTCTCAACGTTATATCATTAACTTGTCTCGACCCTTTTCTTTTAATTTCTGTTTCTATTGATTTCAAAGTCAAACATCGCTCCAAGCTCAAAAGAATACAAGAACAATTCTTTTTCTTATCGTTTAAAATTTCTTTATTTTTCTCGGCGGTCATTGCGCAACGTATGATCGGAATAATAAGTTAGGCAAACATTTGTTTCCTGCGAACGTACGAAGACTTTCCACTTTTTTGAGATGCTGACTAGACAGACTATTCGAAACCAAACAGTAGAGTAAATTGTATGTATTCATGTTATACTGTTGCCCGACAATGAGTGAAAGGAATCGGAAGCAACGGATTAATATCAAGTTTTGCGTGAAAATTGGTAAAAGCGTTAGTGGAATGTTCTTCTTTTATATGTCGCGTCCCTTCAGGGCGTTGGCGATCATGGCCCACCACAACTTTCTAGCGTGTGTGGTCCTTAGTAGTTTTTTCTACTTTTGCTAAGGCCTACGCAACTCCGTACCACTATCCATTCACACAAGCCCGTAAAGTACGTGGCTCGTTGCCGTCTCTTATCTATCTTACTCTCAGCATGTCGCATAGGTTTTCGAAGTCCTCCTTCCTCATTATGTGTCCAAAGACTTCCAGATGTATAAGTGTTTTTTTCTGTTGCCATTTTCTTTAAGACTTCCGTGTTACTTACTCACTCCGTCCATGGGATTCTCAGTATCCTTCTGTAGAACCACATTTCTGCTGCTTCCAGTTTTCTCCTCATATCTGGTGAGATTGTCCAACGTTTACTGCCATATAAGAGGATGGATGCCACATAGCAATCCATCAATCTTTTCTTTGTTTCTGATGACATTTTCCGTTTCTCAGCACCTTGTTTAGTTTTGGGAAGGAATGAATCTTTCGCCAGTCCAATGCGTGTTCGGATCACGGTGTTACATTTTCAATCTTCTGTTAAAACACTTCCCATATATTTGAATTTCTGCACCTGCTTGATGTTTATATCTTCAGTTGGTAACTCGCACTTTGGGTTTTCTCCCTTGCTAATGACCATATTTTCTGTCTTCTTGCAGTTGATGGTTAGTCCTTTTTTCTTGCTTTCTTCTACCAAGCTGTCTAGGAGATACTGTAGTTTTAATTCCGAATCGACTATTAATGCAGTCCTCTACGTATCTTATATTGTTAAGATTTACGCCCACCGATAATAAATCCAGGTCGGGTCTTCAGTTATCTTGAACCGCTAGCCTTATTAGAAATGCCTTATTGTAAACATGCGAGGATAAAATCGAATGTTTCTGAGGGGCACAGACGGTTCAATGGACGGCCAGAAGAGTAGCCTGATGATGTAAGACGTTAAAACTAAAAACATAAAGAAGAAATGCAAATGTTAATTTGGAAGTGCTGAAAAGATTAGGGGAATCTGTTTGGTAGAAGAAAAATCGAACTCTAGCCTAACAAATGGATCCGCCGCTATTATATTACTCTTGTGTATGATGCGAGTTCGCCAAGTCCTGGCAAATAAATCTTTTTTTTAAAATTAGGACACCCACATTATTCACCAGATTTGGCGTCTGTGATTTTTTACGACTTCCAAATTCGAAAAATTTGCTGACATTCCGGACATCCAGCAAAACGTGACGACATTACTGAAAGGTATTCCAAAAAACCTGTTTCGAGAATGTTTCAGGCAATCACATCACCGTCTCACAAAATGCATAGATTTACATGGAAAGTACCTTAAAGGTAACACCAGCTAAGAGTGACCAGGTAAGCAAAGTTTGATTTTACAAGGTTATTCGCTTAATTGTCACATCTCTTATACAAATTTTAAGCATAGTATATGTTGGTAACATTCCATCTTTTAAAAGTTTTATTAAATAAAACGAATAGATATATATCTTCAGCCATTTGACGCGGTTTGGTTTGATCGAATAAGTTGTTTGATGTCAGTTGGGAACTTAAGATAATACTTGCTGAAATTGTGTACTTTCAACTATCGTTGGTCATTTTTCAAGAAAAGGTACAGGTTGAGATAGCCATCGGAGTGAATAAATTGCCAACTGTCTCCATGGAACGGTTTAAAATGAACGTGAGTTCCCAGCTATTGTAGTGAAATTTCACATGACCAAAATAACCTTACGATCCAAACGCATCTTAACACATGCACATCGAGATTGAAAAGAAAACTAGAAGGTTGTTGACTTTTGGTGTGAAGAGCCTTCAAAATTTTAATTGTTTTTTTTTATTTTATTTTTTTTTATTTTTTTGCAATAAATTGGTACTGTTGTATTGTTGATTACAACATGTTAATAATTATAGAAAGAGTAGTATGGATTTACGGTAAATGTTTATATATGGTGCTTTGTTCAGAGAATTTACTCGTCAATCTTCTCGAGAGATATGTTTCGTTATGACCAATATATGACTATGATTTTTTTTATCTTCGACAGTGACAGGGCCTCTCAAAGGACAAAATAACTGGCATGTAAGATTCATTTTTGACAAATGTTTGTTTGTTTGTTTGTTTGTGTGTGTGTGTGTGTGTGTGTGTGTGTGTGTGTGGCATATGATGAACCTTAAATGATTTTTACTATGTGATGGAATTTTACATCCGTGGAGTTTATATTTTATTGCTTTGTTATCGTCTATATATACCTATATATGGCGGTTTTATATATATATATATATATATATATATATATATATATATATATATATATATATATATATATATATATATATATATAGCGCCACTAATTCGCCACAAAAGAGTATACTATGATGAGAAAAAAACCGAATTTGATAAAAACAAAGTTTTATCGTAAAAATCTTTATGCTATTAAGAGGAAAGACTAAAAAATTTTTTATTATTTAATTATATTTTAATCCCTTTTAAGACGTCCGAAATTTTGGTCAAAAATTTTGTTTTTCTTGCATCACCGGGTGTGTGGAGGATTATCATAGCAAAGTTTAGCGTATAGCTAAATGTTTATATTAATTAAAAGCAGAACTCCTTGGAAAATTTAAATCATCTCTTTTCTTTTCTAAAACAGAAACATCATTTACAGAAAATCTGCCCTGAATCATAAAAAATGCAATAAAGCTATGATATTTTTAAATAGAAAAGCTTTTAATTGCTTTTATGAATAAGATATAGTAAGGATAGTATTGTCTAAAGAAAAATGTTTTCGGTGAATAATGAATTCTTACAAGAATTGTTTTCATTTTTTTATTAGAATAATTTATAAAGTTTTACATCTTTTAAGATTCTGTATTAATTTGTAACGGTTAGGTGATAAGCAAAAATATATTTATTAATCATAAATGGAAAAGCTTAATACAATTCTACAAACCCCAATATTTTAAAAAGAATTTTGCAATTTTTTGTGTGTATATAAACGTACCGATTTTTGTAAATATATACATTATGAGATTATTAAGATTACTGAGTATTTAAAAATTATATAAAAATGGCGCTCACATTATATTCCCCAATTATTTTTACAGATATATCCACTGTAGAAAAAACATTAGACAAACTTCCATCAGTCATTCAAGTTATCAATATGTCAACACCTTAAATAAACAGCTACCACTGTGTTACAAAAATAAATTTGTGCGATATTTTAAACTTAAAGTAATATTTGGTTCAAATCTGATTAATTATACTTTAAATTAGCCAATATTCCAAAAATAAATTTTCAGAAAAAAATGGCGCTAAAATAAACAATTTCAGCAATTTCAAAAAGAAAACTCCTACCAGTCAATTTAAATTATTTTTTTAAAAATTGAACTAATTATTTTACTCACTGGAAATATTAAATTTAATCTATTAGCTTGAAATTAAAATCAAAATAAAAGCTTCAAGAAAGATTTTAAAAATTCATTTTAAACCTTAAGTATCGCGAATTTGTGGAGATACCAATATATATATATATATATATATATATATATATATATATATATATATATATATATATGAATTATTAAATCCATTACTGTAAGTAGTCCTTTCAATGAAGCTGTCTTTCAGACAATGGCCCTGGAGAGAAGGAGTGTTTCAAAGCCGACTTCCAAAATTTTGTTCGATATTTCTGCTCCCAGGTAGACATCAAGGCCCACGCTGGAAAGGTAAGCTTCAAGAAAAAGTTTGACAACCAGAAGAAGGCCCGGGCTTGGAAGCACAACGTGTCACCTTCTTCTCTTGATATAAGGTTTGCTTCAGAAAAAGTGTTTCATTAAAAGCGATTATTTTCATTGCATTATGTTTTTACACATACATCCTGATTTGCGGAAAGTGTAGTAGTGTTCCATGTCTCAATTAGAGATTTCAAGAGACAAATGTTATTTTAATCTCAGAAGATGCAAACTGTTATATTCTTCTTTATTGTCACATTCCACGTTTCGACCGTTGAATGGTTACTGAGACATTACGTTTATAAGTGCCCAAAATGTACTCACTAGAGTACCCAATGATACATGGCCCAGTGGATAAAAGCGTTGGTTCATTGATCCAAAAGTGACTTAACCCAAAGAGGTGTTAGTTCAAAAACTTAGGGAGTTGAGTTATCAAGGGTTATTAACTAAAACTGAGATATCCAAAGGCATAGCAGAGTTTGAGATTAATTTATTGTTTACTTTGTATCCATGACTATTATTGTCTAGTTCATGCGTAAGGGGGATTAAATACAGACAAAACTGAAGGGATGACAGGGAGTTTATTTGAAATATTCCACGTCGGATATTCAGGCGACTGGAAGTGGCAGTGTCTTTGGTGTGATTTAGGTATAATGTGGTTTTCTACATTCTTATGCTGTGTTTAAAGAAATTTACTAGCCCCGAGGAGACTTTGTACATATCCAAAGTCTTAAAGATCCAGGAGTGTGGCATACTATCAAAGTCTTTAACCCTATTTTTCTTCTACCAGTTATAGGTAAATAGCAGGACAGACTGGGTTCTATAGCCTTGGATGGCAACTAGTCTACCGCAGAAAGAAATGACAACCTACTGCTGGAAAAATCTGCCTCGTCAGTCATGTATCGAAAGATACATGATCGCCTAAGCATGTATCACGCATCTCACATAACTGACTGAACCTTATTATTATTGTTGTTGTTGCTATTGCTGTATACACATTTCCTTCCAGGTCCCAATCAGAGACCTACGGTCAGAAATGGCTTCATGACATTTCCACTGATCCTTTTTGTAAAAAAAAAAAAAAAAAAAACAAAAACAAAACAAACAAAAGCAACAAGACGAAAATCTTATATAGATAAAGCCCTTCGTAATGTGAGAGCTGTATGTGAGTACAATTTTTGTATTTCTTTAAGGCTTTTCTTTATTATTATTATTGTTATTGTTATTATTATTATTATTTCATACTGTCAATAATTGTGAAACAATAGGCGCTGGGGGGATTTATGAAGCATAAGTTCGTTTTTGGCAGAAGACCAGAAGAAAATATTTGAAAAAATCATTCGCCAGTCGTAATATATTTGTGAAAGCAGGTGACTATGGATTCGATTCAAATGTAGAAAAATAGTAAAGTAGGCGGTTGTAAATGTATTTCCTTCCGTTGCAGTAACAGTAGTAAAGAGATCGAGTTGTGAATGGGCGTGGATAGATCGATATGTCATTGATTGTGTCTCTGACTGCTGCTGCTACTGCTGCTATTGTTTTTGTTGTGCTTGCTGCAACTAGTATTTCTGCAATGTAATACAAAGAAGAAAGAGAGAGAAAAGGAAGGCACGTGTAAAAGAGCCAGTGGGAGACTTAACACAAAGAATTAAGTAAACCACTTGGAATACAAATCGAAGTAGTGAACGACTATGTAATAAATCCTTCATTTATACGTGCAACATATATATATTTACTTTTCCCTCTTTCTCCCCCCATCTCTCTCTCTCTCTCTCTCTCTCCCAGTAGCTAGCTAGCTAGCTAGCTAGCTAGATAGATAGATAGAAAAAGGTGAAAGGCTAACAGTTGTACCTTTAATTTAATGATATCGAAATGCACATATATTATATTCCAAAAGCTTTAAAGACACCCTTTGGATTTAATAATTAGTAGGTTTCATATCTTGCTTGGTTTAACTAATTCCTACTAAGCTAGGATGCTAAAATTATTTAACCCATTAGTACATGTCATCCACTCTTTTAAAGAAAGAGTTACTTAAAATTTAAAATCAGCCAGCCTTAGATTTCCATTATCAGCAAGGTCGATTAGGCAAAAATAGAAAACGTTTTACAATAATGAGTTAATTTTATTATTATTATTATTATTATTTTTATTTTCTTTGATTTCTGGCGTTTACACATTTCTTTCCGGGTCCCGCCCAGGGACCTAAGGTTAGAAATGGCATCATGACACTTTCCACTGAAAAAAAAAAAATACATAGATAAAGCCCTTCGTAAAGTGTGGGCTGTACTTGTGAGAACAATTTTTTGTATCTTCTTGAGGCATGGACTTCCAGGAATCCCTTCAATTAGTCTACTGCAATCTTTTCCAACCAGTCCTAGGGCTCCAACTACAACAGGGATTGTTGATGTTCCACTATGCCACATTTTCGAGATTTCTATTTCAAGGTCCTTGTATTTTGAGAGCTTTTTGAATATCTTCAAAGATACGTTGCAGTCAGCAGGGACTGCCATATCAATAAGGAGGCACCGTTTTTATTTGTGGTCTTTAATAACAATATCTGGGCGGTTGGCCTTGATTGTTCTGTCAGTGTGTATTGTGTCGTCCCATAGAATTGTAACAGGTCCTATCTCCGTAACCGGGTCTGGGTGGTGTTCATACCAGTTTCTTTCAGTTTCCTTCCCGTAGAAGTTGCAGATTTTCTAGTGCAGATATCTGTCATGTCGGGTTTTATATTCAGTGGGTGCCAACATCGTGCAACCTGATACAAGATGATCAATCGTTTCTGGATATTTATCACAGAATCTGCATTTTGGACTGACACAATATTTTAGTATATGTGCTTGATAATTCCTAGTGAGCAAGCATTGGTCCTGCGCAGCAAGGATAAAACCTTCAGTTTCCACTTTCAACCCTGCACTACGTAGCCACTGATGGGTACGGGTTTTGTCTACATCAGATTGTTTGGTACGGGCAGAGTATTGGCCATGAAGCGGTTTATCTTGCCATCGCTTCTGTATCTGGTCGGTTGCATTCGTCTTTGTTGTTTTTTTTTAAGTATTTTGCAGTTTCAGCCGGTGTATTGTGCTGTAGTTGCATCTCTACGCCCATTTGAAACTCCATTTTGAATTTGTTGGCTTCTTTCATTACGGAGTAAAGACGATTACTATTTTCATGTTCCTTGATGCATACCATCATCCAGTCTTCTGTAGTTTCCAAGTGTCTTTGGAGGCCAATTGTTGTAGTTTTGTAGGACAGTTCTAGTTGAACTAATCCTCTGCCTCCTTCGGATCTGGGCACATACAGACAATCAACATCAGCTTTGGGATGATGCATGCGATAGCAAGTGAGAAGCTTTCTCGTTTTGGCGTCCATTCGCTTAATTTCAGCTATGGTCCAGTTAAGGATATTAAAGCTGTATTGCACCACAGGGACAGCCAATGTGTTTATGGCTGATATTCAGTTTTTTGAGTTTAGCTCAGTATTTAGTACCAGACGTACACGCCTGTAGTACTCTTTTCTTATTTTTTCCTTATCATTATTATTATTACGATTTGTATACACATTTCCTGCCAGGTCCCAAACAGAGACCAAAAGTAAGAAATGGCTTTATGATATCTTCCATTAACTGATCATTTTTTATAAAAAAAATATTAAGATCACACAGATTTTACATAGATAAAACTCTTCGTAATATGTGAGCTGTGCTCGTGAGTACAATTTTTTGTATTTATTTAAGACATTCAGCCACGAAGAATCCCTTCAATGAGTCTATCGGAAAGTTTTCCAATCATCCGAGGGCTCCAACTACCACTGGAATTATTGATGTCCTCGTGTGCCACATTTTTTGTGATTATTATTATTGAATATATGATAAAACCCTTCAAGAATAGAATGTCCCTCTGATCCGACATGAGCTGGTAAATTAGCTCTGAAAAACACACAAACTTCAAATTTTAGACAAAATGCAGAAAATACCCCCTAACTTTTAACCTCTAATGTAGGAAAGGAATAGAGACTCAATCCGTATCCTAATGATTCGATGTTTGTAGATGTGTGTACCGTAACACATCAAAAGCGACACATCGTAACGAAGTTTTTGTTAGCTCAATACCGTTAAAACGTTCTAAGCATAAAGCAATTTCTAGCCCTGTTTATAAGTTAACGTGTTAATTAGTGTGATGAATGTGCTTTGTGCTCACCACGGTAATAATGATCCAGTTTCTATATGTTAATCTACTGTGTTTGTTACAAAGGCTAAATGAAAATCATGTCAATGTTAAAAGAGAAAACTAAGAAAAGATTATTAATTGATGAATAATAATAATCCTAATAATAATAATAATAATAATAATTTTATAAATTTTTCCAAAGTTCAGGTACTATTATTTCATCAGGTATCATCAGGTGTCATTGTTCTATGCAACAATTCTTCATCTTTCCACGTTTTATGAAGATCTCCAATCTTTATTACAAAAAACATTTTAATTTTAACCATGCATGATTTGTGTTTATTTAATCCATTAATTATTTAAACCAAGACTCCTGTTGATTAGCTATTAAATTTCAAATGGAGTTTGAAGGTTGGCTAATTACAAAGTAGCTTCCCTTTATGTATTATTTCTCTATTTGCAAGTAATTATAATATAAATTCTATAAAGGAGAAAGAACTTGCTATCGTAATTAAAGTCGGTCTTTAGAAATGTTGTCACAGGCGTTATCAACACGACCTGTTTTGAATCCTTTACTTGAAACCAGACATCCACTTACGCCACAGTACCGTCGTCATATCACCAATAGTGTTCCAAGAGTCACCTAGAAGATCTAGAAGATCGAAAAGCGTTCAATAATATTAAATAATGGAAACAGTTTCTACAATCATTCAAGAAATGGTCAATTGCGACATCCACCTGATATCTTCTTAAATGTAAAGTGCATGTGGAAGATGGTGTCATATACGTCCAGAATTTTGTTCAACCTGTTCTGCTACCATTTTTGCAACATGAAGATGATGTGCTGTCCGAGTAAGATAATGCATAATGTTCATGGTCCTCGGAAAATTCGATAACATAAAATTCGGTAGTTTTGAAAAGGTAGGAAAATTCGGTAACTATGAAATAAAAATCGATTAAAAAGTGATTTTAGGGCCGTTCTGGGATGTGGATTTGGGGGCTAAGCCTTCTCCCCTATATTTTTTAAATAGAAATGAGGCTACATAGTTTTTGTTTCTTTAAAAAAAATAAATATGCAAAACTTGATTTATATACTACTTTTTTATTAAAATAATATTTTGAAAAGAAGATACAAGAATTTCACTTTAATTTAGATAAATCGATTTTATTTGCTTCAAAGCAATAGAGTATAGTAATTAAATAAATACTTATTTAAAAAATATTTATTTCAAAATATTGGGGGGGGGGTGCTTAGCCCCACACCCTTCAGAAAGTACGGCCCTGGTATTGCTATAGTGGGGTTTTATCTGAACCCCCATGATTTTCAGTTATTTAAAAATATAAGGGAGGGTGCTTATCTCCCAAATATACACTCCAGAACGGCCCTAAAATCAATTTTAAGTCGACTTTTACTTCATTGTTACCGAATTTTCCATTATTCAATGCCCTTACCACCCAACATGCTTTGCAAGATGTTTAATACTTTTTTTTTTCTGATCAGCACAATTATCAGATCAGACCTGCCTCCTCCATTCAATATGAATCGTACACGATGCCTGACTCGATTTTTTAGCCCACCTACATTTCTTGTGTGCGTCAAAAAGTGCCAGGTGTGTAGAATAATGTACGGCAGTAGGGTATTTGCTATTTGCAAGATTGTATGCCTACAAGTGTACACATCTGTGTTAACATCCTAAAGTATAATATATTGTGTATTAACATCGTTTCTAAGTGTTGTTGGTACAAATCTTTATTGAGGAAAAGATACCGCCACCAAAATTACTTGACTCCTCCTACCATGCTTTATCTTTACAAAAGTCAAAATCAGACCACAAATAGAGATTTGCTACCCCATCGAAGTTGGAGATGTCCAACCCTTTCTTCCCAGCTTCGTCAGAGTTTAAATCCTCAAGGACGTTACATTCGAACAGCTTCTTCCCAAGAGCGACTACTTTGTAAAACAGACTCCCGAGAGGATGCTTCCCCGATCATTACAATGTGAACCTCTTCAAGTTTATGCCTAATTGTTATCTATTCTACATACTCTTCTAGTGAACAATTACTTCCTCTTCGATGCAACAACGTAATTTAGCAAATTACCTTGAGTGGCTCTTGAGTCTTGCTGAGTGTATGGGCAATAATTTGAAATTATTTCCCTTCTTTGTAAGGTTTTGATACAATAAAACTGCCACTATATTCATTTACGAAAAACGAACGCTGAAATGCCTTTTAAAAATATATTTAACGTTTTAAACTATTTAATCGGTATTTACGAAATCATTCATCTACAGCGAGGTTCCCAATGAAAAATAGTTTCTCTCGGCTATACATTTAGAATCGGTATTTACCAACCTCCCCACAAAGCAGGATATAGCAAAAGCTCGATTTTTATGTGGGGCGATTACGAGCCAGTAGACTCGGGCAAAAATTCCCCGTAGACCCCGCATACAAGCAAGGCGATAAAGACTCTAAAACGCAAGCGGTTTCTGTGACTAAAAGAAACAGAAAAGACGTTAGTGAGGAGATAGGACAATAGAAATAATACGAGTTAAGTAGACAGAAAAAGACGATGGCTGTTGCATTTAAACGTTTGAAGTTGGTAGTTGACAGCAAAGTAAGAAGCCAGAAGAGATTTCCATAAGTGAGAAATGAGACAGAATAAACTATCAGAATTGAATTTACTGTTATATCTAGTAATTCCAATAGTAAAATGATAGGACCTAGCTACCAATCAAGAACTGAATCTTAAATTCGTTGACCTGATGGACCAGAGGAAAAATTGTCATTAAAATATTTATAGAACAGGCACATGGAGGCTGCGTTACGGCTGTGGGGAAAGCGATTGAAGCCGAGATGCCAAATGCCAATATCATTGCAGATTCTTCTTTGTATTTTTGCAGAAGCATCAGACCAGAATCTTTGTACCTTAAAACGTTTCATCTTTTAAAAAAAAAGTCGAATTAAATATGCTGTGTGCTCCAAAAAGAGCACCTAATGGTTGGGGAGTTTGTCTTCACGATATACAACACGAATTTAACAAGTCAGGTTCCTTGAAACAAAATTGCAACAAGTGTCCTACTTACGCCAATGATTTGTTTTCGAATTGATGTCCTTTATTGACAGTTGTAGTCCTAACTCTTCGACTGCTGTATCCGGCGGACCTTCTTCAGTTGTCTATCGTCAATTTTAATTAGCTATACTGGTCTTATTCTATTGCCCTTGCTTGGGCATATTTTATATTAATCACTCTTACCTAATCCGTCGTTGCGAAGATGGCTCTGTCCATTCCACTAAACCAACGAGCGTGTTTCAACTTTACTACTTTCTTTAATAATAAAGTTTACTTAGTACATGCCTCGATAGTCACTCAAGGTAGAGGGTTAGAGTTAAAATAGTTATGATGAATGGAGTGTGTGAGATAAAAAAAAAGAGGTTGTAGGAAGTGAAGACTTTGAGGATAGGGAGATAACTATTGACCATTGATTTGAATATTGTAGTGTTGTAGAATCTACGTAAGAATCTTCTACACGAAGTGACAGTTCTTGAAGAAAAAATGAGTGGACCGTTCTCCTTACATTTCAAATACGAGGTGAATGGTGATGATTCGATTCCATGGCAATAGTATGGCATATCCGAGATGTAAAGGTCTGAAATGGTAGAACTAAAGAATAGCACAGCGATTGAATCCTCGATTACCAGGTAAACTTCAACACTTAAGCACTTGAAGAAAGTGTTTCTATTTACCTAAATACTTACTGAATACCGTTCCGACGTAATTTGACAATTAACTGTTTATGTAAAATACTTAGGTCCATATCCCAATATCTCACAGAATTTTCTTTCCCTTTGTTTAAGTGTCGCTGCCCGATGTAGGAAGCGGGGGTTACCGACTAAAATCAATGTATGTCCTCTCCCTTAATAGTAACTTGTCCTTCAAGCTATTCAAGTTGACCTTCACATCTGTAATGAGGATTAATCTCAATTGTGACACCGAGCTTAAACGATACGCTAAAGAATTGAGTGCATTTTCATTGTGTATTGTTTAATATGCTACCCCTACAGTCTATTTCTATTGTAATGAGTTCGATCCTCACTGAGTGCTCCGTACTTGTGGTCTGATGTAAGCCTAAACTTGATAAATACTGATAGGTGCTTCGTTGTACAGTGGTGGTTTACGAGCTGTTCTAGATCATCATTATTTCTTTGACCTCTCTCGAACGCCCAATAGCCTTGTGCCAGACTAAGTAAATAACCACATTTGTCTATTATTCGCTATCCGTTGATTGCCTGTGGGTGATAGCAATTAGCATTAACAGTGTTTAAAAGTTTCATGCAAACCTAGGAATCAACATACTGGATTCAGCAAAGGTTTTAGATTAATTTTGATAAGCTGTGGTGTAATATTTAACAAATTAGTCTCACAGATCCTTACTGCTGTAGTTTTTAGTCTTGTGATGTAAAAAAGCTAAGCTTATTAAGTTGTTTGAGAACCAATAGCTGACCTGAAATATTAATTGTAGTTCGTTTACAAGTAATATTATCGATAAGAATGTGAATCCAAAGAAGAATCTGCAATGTTGTTAGTCCTGACTTTTTCTTGGCTTAAGTCACTTTCCCACCTTCGTAAGATAGCTTCCCTGTGTCCTTTCTATAAAAACTTTCATGGTAATTGTTTCTCTATGGTACCTAGACTTTATGAATTTAATCGCAGTACTAGATTGGCGGCAAGGTCAGTTCTGTAAGTTCTATGCTATGCTTCTGTTACACTTTTCACTTGAGGAACTCTCTTCGAACTTCTTGCTTCCCAGTCAATTTTTATCTTATAAAATTTAAATGCAATGTCAATCGTTATCTTTTGTCTTCTTAATTCTTATTCTTTTATTGTCCTCTCTCCTTAATAGTAGTTTTTCTCATATTCGCTAAGAATCAGTAACTTCTTGCGTCCTAGTGGTTTTATTGCCTTGCCTGGGGTGAAATGATTAAAAAAGAAATGTCTGATATCTTTAGAAAATTCTTGGGACCGTGACTAAAAGAATCTTTGAAGATATGGTCTGTACTTTCCCTGTTAGTGAAAAGCTTTGGCGTTAAAATATGCCCCAATGTTGTTGTTTTTTTTGTGTGTGTTTGTTTTAAAGATTTTTAAGATTAAGATGTATTTTAAAGATTTAAGTTGATAACAATTCTGATGAATCTGGTAAATTAATCAAACCCTAGAAATCTGGCGCAATGAACGTTTGCAATAGCATGTGTGTGTGTGTGTGTGTGTGTGTGTGTGTGTGTGTGTGTGTGTGTGTGTGTGTGTGTAGAAATTAGGTACAGAATTATTCCTAGGTGCCGAGTGCAGATCCACGTGATTACTCCAGCTGTGCCTGGATTGCAAGTGTCATAAAGAATGGTATTACAGGCAGATATATAAACATCCACCTCAGAGAGAATATGGGCAGTTTCTCAGACATCGCACACGAGAGTGTTAAGTCGAAAGATGAACTGGGGTCTCATACTCATTGATTGACATTGATGTAATGTTATGTTTTTATTTGATCTTCACAGTGATATTTCATTACATGTGCAATGTGTGGTTTTGCATTATCATGAACAAACGAGTAATTCTGGTTTTGTTTTTTGTTTTCTGTGCACCTCTCCCAGTTATTTGTAGTTTCTACAATATTTGTTTAGTGAAATGTTGACTTTGGAAAATGCTTTGTAATTTCATAGTCCCTTCCTGGCACCAGTAATTCCTGATGGTTGTACAATATTCATTTTTCCTTGATTGTTCCAATCCAATCAAAAATGGATTCTTTAATACAGGCATCTAAACGATTTTCTGATTTTCGGTTCACTAGAATCATGTCGGGTTTCTGAATTTTCCCTTTTGCTTGAATGATTCTAAAATCGTTGAAATTGGAAATTTTAATCAATTATGGAAAGGATTATAATCATGCAAAACTCTTCAATGTTCAACTTAAAATATGGGAGCCATTGAACATACACATTATTCTGTGAAGAAAGCATTTAACTCCTACAACAATTTTCGACCCTTGTGGAGTTATTTAAGGTCAAATTTTTCTATGGGGCACCCAGTGAGGATCGAACTCATTAATCAGTAGTAATGATCCGCTAAACTAACCTCCACAACTAAGTCTGAGACACTTAAAGTCTGATGAATTATGAAAAACGAAAGAAAAATGAAATAAAAAGGTAAGGTAAAAAAAGAATCAATGCCTTTAGGAGAAAATCCTTGAAGGAAATAATGGAGGCCCAAGATAATGAAGAGAGGGAAATTAGTGTAAGGTAAGGATTTACAACATAAATCATTAGAATTCTATAAACACGGGAGATGAGAGAAGGAGAGAGAGAGATAGAAAAGAGAGATGAGAGAGAGACACAAACACAAATAGTCTGATTCGAGAACTATTCTGAATCTGTAAACGGCCGAACGATTGTAGTGCACCAGCTTAAGTGAAAATCAATACAGGGAATATAAAAAATATCGAAGACGCCATGTAGTGATGAGACGATAGATAGATAGATAGATAGATAGATAGATAGATAGATAGATAAGGAACAGACTGAAACATCAAAGAGGCCGTGTACTGATGAGATGATGAATAAGTCTTCACTGTGCCGCATTTCTTGTCGTTATCACTCGAACACGATGATTCATTCATAAAAAAAAAAGACAAAACCTTACCTTCCCGTGTTCAAATACAATTGGGCGCTCACTACCACGTCGTAGGTTTTACACACTCATTATTTCCCTCGGCTGTATAGGGAGAATGTGTTGCAGTAAGTGTAATTTAGTCATTATGATTTAGAAAGAGGGAGACACTA
>CAHIKZ030000172.1:1785000-1842476 GCA_903632075.3 Acanthosepion pharaonis
TGTTCCAGTACAAACCCAAATTCACGCCATTTTCTTTCTCTTTACCTCTCCATTTCTTTATATACAAACACACACTAACACATATATGTACACACACACACACACACACATATATATATATAAATTTTTTCTGTATGAAAAGAATATCCGTTTTTCTCCATTTCTCTACTTATTAATTGCTTTCTTTCCTATTTATTCATTTACATCGAATATTTTACGCCCTTGTTTCATTCTAGTCCCAGTCAATTCATTTTATCTGAGAGATTTGTCCCTTTCTTGCGACAATAGGGGAGGCGATGGTTTGTCCAGCTAATGCAGACGTGTGCTTTCACCAGAACTTTTCGTTTAACGCCAATATCAGCTCGCCCACATCGCATTCACTCTTTTGACTCGATGATCTTATTTGGTAACTCAGGGAGCCGAGCCAGCAGAGTCGGCTGCCAGGCTGTAGTTGTTTTTTTTTGTTTTGTTTTATTCTTGGCCTGTGTTGGAGGACAAAGAAGCAAGTCATTATGATCGAGGATTTGAGCGTACTGGCCTTTTCCAGATTATTGATCACGACAGATAATAAAAAAAAGAAAGATAGATAGGGATCAGTGATATCAGTGAAAGATAGAAAGAATGGTATCTTTTTGAGATCAGTGAAAGAAAGAATGAATGGCACAGGTGAGATCAGTGAAAGAAAGAAAGGCACCGGTGAGATGAGATGAGATGAAATGAGAAAGAAAGAAAGAAAGAAAGAAAGAAAGAAAGAAAACAGTGAGATCAAGGAAAGAAAAGGAGAAAGAAACAAAGAGTTGCACCAGTGAGATCAGTGATAGAAAGAAAGAAAGAAAGAATGGCACCAATGAGATCAGTGAAAGAAAGAAAGAAAGAAAGAAAGAAAGAAAGAAAGAAAGAAAGAAAGAAAGAAAGAAAGGCATAATTGATATCAGAGATATAAGTAAATGTTGAAGCTTGAATAAGCATGGAATAATAATAATACAACACAAAATGTACGTAACAAAATGTATTGAAACAATGAAAAAAGGTACACAATATTTACAGGTAGTTTTGGTATATTCTTGGGAAGACTGTTCCTGCAGAATGGGTTGACTAAGTCGCAGTCGGGCAGAGTCTCTGGATTCGATCTCTTAATCTTCCGTCGTCTTCCGGTACCAACCCATATTTATATGGTCGGTACTCCACTTATGTAAATTAGGTGTATCATACACAACAGTAAATGAAGAAAAAATGGCACCAATGAGATAATAAAAGAAGGGAGAAAAAGAAAAGAAAGTATGGCATCAGTGAAATTAGCGATAAAAAGTAAGAAAGGAAAAATGGCACCAGTGAAATCAGTGAAAGAAAGAAAGAATGGCATCATTGAGATCCGTGAAAAAAGAAAGGAAGAGATTCAACAGTGATAGGTAAAGAAAAGAAAAAAAATAAAGAATGGTACCAGTGAGGTCACTGAAAGAAAGAAAAAAGACAACAATGAGATCAGTAAAAGAAAGATAGAAATAAATAAATAAATAAATAAAGAAAGAAAGAAAGAAAGAAAGAAAGAAAGAAAGAAAAAAGAAAGAAAGAAAAAATTAAAGAAAGAATATCATCAGTGAGATCGGTGAAAGAAGGAAAGAAAGTGTATGCTAGCTGCTGAAAATCAAAACATACACACATCTATTTATGTTGTTGAGAATATAATTTAGCCATAGTTTGGGGAGAAATATCGAGTTACATCGTCGAAGTCCATTCACACGACGTTATCGATTACATAATTCAATCTGCCACTAGCCAATGTTGTTGTGCTATACTTTATTTACAATCTGATTGATTAGACTGAAGGGAGGAATGAATGAAAGAATGAATGAATGAATGAATGAAAGAGCGATTTAACGAACGAATGAATGAAGGAAGGAATGAACGCATGAACGAACCAACGAACATATGAATGAATGTAGGAATTAATGTAGGAAGGAAGGAAAGAAGATAAAAATGAGATGCTTATAAAGAAAGCAGAACGGCAGCTAGATTACCGCACAACGATTCCGCGGCCCTAGGCTGAATGTCAAGGAAAAGGGATCACTCCTCCATTTGTTTTAGGGTTTACTTGGTCTGTTGTTTATGTTCAGGGATGTCGAGGCTTGTTTTTTTAGTACAACTCAATTTGGAATTCTTTGAAGCTGAATGCTATCCGAATCGACAAACACCATGAAAAGGTCAGAGAGCACAACGGCCGAAACGTTATCATAATAATATAAGGATATTAGTCCGACTCTAAATAAACTCCTCTTCCTAGAAATGAAACGTAAATAAGGAGCCACGACTAAAATAAATTTATTATTAAAACAATAAATCGATGTAAATAAGCTCCGAGTGAGAATAAAACAGAAAAATTTGTACTTGCGATCAACCTTTGAGAGAGAGAGAGAACGAAGAAAGTTCTCTTTCTACCTACACAAAGTCGGTCGATGAAGCTTAATATTAACACCTTTTAAAAAATGTAAATGTTTAACCAACCGAGCCTTGTGCAATACCCTATTTATATTTAGGGTTTTGTTCCAATGAATCTTTCTAAAGTGCTGAACGAAATGGTTCCTTTTAATGAATTCGCTCCGTCATTATTACGACAATATATAAATTCTATGGTATAAATTTTTTTGTTCATGCATACACACACACACACACACACACATACGCGCGCGTGCGTGTGTGTGTGTGGTAACAAGCCTCACTAACCAAACTCTAAGAAAATAAACTGAAGCATTTCGTCTAGTTCTAAATTGATTTGTAAAGTGCGAACATACGCACGAGTGTATATCTGTTATTACGTAATTCTGTCAAATCAGTCACATGTGGCTCCTCAGATCCTACCCACTAGTTGAGGTCGTTGGGCATATCCTGGTGATCGGCATTCGAATTCTCCTAAAATCCAGAATTTCAAATGCTGAGTTTTAAGATAACAGTCTATCGATATGTTAATATGATTATTGTCGGACGTTTCCTATGTAGGCTGTGGGAGTATTTCATATGCAAATTTAAGTGTATATATGCGGGTGAAATCAATTCGACTGTCTGTACTGCTGGTAAAAAGTCGATCTTGGAACGCTAATTATTGAATTTCGTCCCCCAGAGCCCATTCCCCGAGGCAACACCTCTATCATGGAGGAGGCTAAATTGTAATGAATGAATGGGTCACGAATCAGATTACCTAGGTTTAGGATAATCAGTGACGACAAATCTCACCCCGCTTCCCCTTCGGCCTTGTGGCACGATTATATTTTTATGCCATGAATATACACCTCTATCATGGTGGAGGAAAATTCCAAGGGACCTAGCCTATGTTTGGACTCTGACCCTATGTATGTGTAGAATTTCCACTCGACCGTAAGCAACATCCCGTTCGAGTGGGTACGCAGTTAAATACCCATTGACTTATGCTAAACTAAGACAAATTACGTTTAGTAAGCAATAACTTTTCCAGTTAGCAATTTCAGTTGTCTATATCATAAAGTTTACGTTTTTGTTCTACCAAGGCGGCCATATTGTCTCTAATATAAACTCCGTTCCCTCGTTTTGGATACAACACAAATGTTTGACTTGTTCTGATGACATGGACGAAATTTATGCTTTCAGGTTAGTAAATCTTGACACGTTTTGTCCCTCTTTATGATATTTTGGGTGAGAAGTTTTCCATAGAGAGAATTTCCACGAGATTAAATATGTAAAACAGTAGGAAAAACGCTAATGACTGTATCTACTAAATGAATTCGCTTCAGAAATCACAAAAAGCAAAACGTTTAGATATTTATTAAGCTTATCTTAGGCTCATACAGGAATTAAAGAGATTGTCAAGTCAGTTTCCAAGATGGGAGATCTGACTTCGTTGAAAATTGGCATCCAAAATACTGAATTCTAGACACAACTTGCAATAAATAGTTTAACTCAACCAATAGGCAGACCTTGAAAAGAAACACTCGTAACCACGTGCAGTTTTAGTGTCTTTATTTCAGCAATGCCAAAAAGATTTATAAGTATTTATTTCATAAACCACGCTCTATATATTTATCTAGCGACAAGTTTTCTCATATACTATCGACAGTTAGACCAAAAATTTTCAAATTTTGATTCATAACCCCTTTCCGTAGATCTTCGCGTTAATCTTTGTAAGCATTTGAATATTTTAGTAGTTTTGTTTTTGTTTTTTTTTACCCATGTCCTTTCCAGGCAAATACTTGCTTCTAATCTTTTTTGACGGTCATTCAAACTTTAAAAGAATCTATTTTAGATCCACTTGAATTTGACAAATATTAATAAAATTCTTGTTGGATCTTTGCTGTCTATAAACAAAAATAATCTTGAGAAATTACTCCTCAAATGTTGTTTGTTAAGCTTTGCATTTTTATTTTTTTAACAGTGTGGTTCACCCTGTTCAAAGTCCAAAAGCCACTCTAGGTAGAGGGTCACAGAGTAAGAGACAATTTATGTGGGGAATATAACGGTTGACCCTAGATTTGAACAGATTAAAATTTTAGTGATCGGGAAACATTCTGTTAGGAGTAGGTTCTACAGAGCAGTAGTTCACGGGAAGGTGTTCGAGTGGAAATTACTTCTCACCAACGGAATATTTTGTTTGTATTCAACTTAACCCCCAGATTCTTGAAATTACCCAACAATTTGAACTGCCCATCTGAAGAAACCCGCTAATCGGTATATTGCCATTTGATAAGGGGTCGGGCACATTATAATTTTGTGTCAGTCAAACGCTGGTATCTATGAATGTTATCCTCCTTTCCCGAAATAATAAATTCTTTTTTAAACGTCAATGACAATAATTAGTTCAAAATAAGCTTTGTAATTTTCTGAAACGAAAACCGGAGCTACCAAAAAATAAACAGACAACTCCCATCGAAAAGATTAATTGATTTGTTTAAAGGTATATCGACACCTTATGGGTCATTTAATGTCGAAATTTAATTTTCTTGGGAGCTTTGTAGTAATTGCTTTCACAATTGAATACATGCTAGATGATATTGAGCTTCTGTGTATACATATATCTGTATGGACATATTTACTGGATGCGGTGATGTGTGTTTTATGTTGTAGTTTTGTTGAAGTTATATGTCGGAATACGGTTTGATTTCTTTAAGAAATTCTAGGATATTATATGGATTAATGTCCTGAAAGAGTTCTTTCATGTTGGTTGTTTGCTTGATTTTGTTTAGTGGCTTATCAACCACAATGGATTATTTAATAATTTGAACACAATTTTATGACTTCAACTAAATATATTTTGAAAGCAACTGTATTCCTTCAGTCACAGTGTTGGTGATTTTTTATATAAAAATGGATTACTGATATTTTTATTATAAAAATATATCTTTATACTTCCATAATGTTTTGTTTTTATTTGGGGGTCCAATATTTACCCATAGCTGAGACCCTAACAGTTGCTACCACCCCGGATCACAGTAGACCTAGGAACAACAACAATTAAGTGATGATTCCATGCTCCTCAAAACCTCTAATATCCCGGTCAGAGGCATAGCTGCCGGATGTAGTTTATCATCATACCCAGGATTTGTGTCTAAAAGAATTCAAACTATTCCATTTATTAATATCTAGGTCCTCCGAGCTGAATAATAGTAACACCCCTCTCCCTATAGTTTAAGGAAGTTTATCCTTTAATTTCTTCCTTTTAAAGTTAACTAGTGCCTGGACCCTCATCAGTTCGTTTATTTTAGTCCCCCCACTTTTTCTTTACTTTAATTCCACCTTCTCTGCCCACATTAGCTGATAGATATCGGTTTTCTGGTGCATGCGGGAAGTTTTTCGTAATTTCGGATGTCATTTTCGTAATTTTGTATGTCATTTTCGTATCTGTTGTTGTTTGGATGTAATTTTGCGATTGTTTGTTGAGCGAGTTCATTATTTTTTCATTTTCGTCTCGTTAACTGATGTCTGCCGTAGTGAGAATTGGATGGAGGCTCTTTTACTAAAATGATTTTTCTTTAGTTTCTGTAAATAAAAATTATGCCCATTTTAAATACCCACTGGGGTTCAACTTTTTAAAAAGTTGTCATTATAATTGCCCTTCCACAACAATTGTAAATATGAAGACGAGCTAGAACTTCGAAAATTTATGGTATTATAGTGAGTGAATAAGTAAGAATATGATGTTTTTGTGTAAGGAATATTATCGAATAATTGGGTCACTGATTGTGGTTAGTTAAGTTAAACGTTGGAACAGATGCAGATTAGCCCTTCATTCTGTCCCAGCTGCACCTGCAAAGGTAAGTTGGAGCATATTACTGATATGTTTTGAGATTTGCAACAAACATGATCAAACTCTATTCAATTTGAAACATTTATTTTAATAAGGGTATGTCCAAGACTGGATGTTATGCGAGTGGTGTAAAGGTTAAAGGCATTGAACATGTAAACGTTGTGTCGAATTTGAATTCGAGTTGCAATCATTATATTTACTTTCACGTCAATACAAATTGAAGAGGAGGCAACGTTTCACTTTCAGCGCGTGTTTATTACAGAAAGAGATTATATTTCATACATACTTTTCAGTCAAATTTTGCATGTAATCATGTAGCTTATCAAAGTTTGAAGAAGTATTCAGTGTTCCTTAAGAATTCTTAGACAAAGTTTTCGCTATTTTTTCTTGTCATTTTACTGCTTCTCAGTTTAAGTCTTTGCAAACGTTATCGGCAAAAGCATCTCGTCTATAAGAAGAGCTCTTCGGATATGGTATGCTAGCTGAAATCTCGTCGAAAGCAATTCTGGTTATCATCTAGTTACTTTAACAGTCCAAAAGTTCTGATAATCAGGAGAAAAGCTAGAAAAAACTACACTGTTTTAATTTAAATCTTTAAATAAGGACTTCGAGGAAATAATGAAATGTTCTGAGGATTTCTCTAATTAAATTTTAAAAACAATAAAAACTTATTGTCATTGCCTTTCTCTTTCCTTGCAGCAACATCATAAAAACCTATCTTACAGCACATCTTTAAACTTTTTAATTGAGTCTTTATAAACCAACTTGTTACAGAAAGGCAGGTTTCGAAAGTAATCACCTCTTCAACTCAATGCTTTTCTTATTCTAGGTTTATTTAAACATTTTTTGGTTCTTATATGCTTAGTTTAATGTATTGGGTTTCTTTAATGTATGTTACATTATCTCTGGTGCATATATTTGCATTTTTGCGATTGTATTTTACAAGATCAAAATCAGATGCTGTTGCACTAAGAATATGATACAAATAACGAAAAAGTACAGCAGAAAAACAACCAACACATCAAACCCATCTGTAACTGCAGAGTAAAGAACGAATGTCCCTTAAATGGCAATTGCTTGCAAAGCAATATAATAAACCAAACCAATGTAAAATCAGAAGATAACGAAGAAAAAAATATACATAAGAATAATTGAAGGACCCTGGAAACAGAAACTATGTACACGAAACATTCATTACGAAATACGAAATATGCGAATAGAACAACCCTCCTTAAACCTTTATAGGCAATTAAAAACAAATTACATGAAAATATCAGGGAAAATAAGAACGACATCAGCCTGAAACAATAAATCCAAAAACAGTAAACACTGCTGGAGAAGAAAATAGATGTAATTATCTTCCCAGACCAAAACAAATTACCAAATATACCGTCAGAACTTTTCAAAATGCCTTCATGAAAATGCGAATATATGTACCATGTCCAACGCAATGTAACATACTTTAGACAAACCCAATACATTAAACTAAGCATATAAGAACCAACCTCTGAAAAATGTTTAAATAAACCTAAAATAAGAAAAACTGACTGAACAAATAAGATAACTAACCCCCGAAAAAATAAACAAAAATTTGAATAAATAAATTAGTAAATAATAAAAAGAAATAATAAACTACTTATGCACAGGAAAACACAAGTAAATGTTAATAATAATCAACAAATAATTAAGTAATCAATAAATAATAATGAATAAAAAATAAGATAACATTCTAAAATTAAACTGAAAGTAATTTTAACCAATTTTAATCTGACATTATTTAAGCATTATATTTCGTTCGGTACACATGTATGAATAAATTCGGTGTTTTTTTGTTTTGTTCTTGTTCTAGCAATAGAATTGACATATACCGGCTTGTGCAATCGAAAGACTTATGAAAGAAAATGTACCTTACATACAAAGTTTTGTCTGTTTCATTCATTCTGGAGCCAATACCAGCTTTAAACAGCAAACTGTAACTTTGATTTTCATTGGATGCCCCATACAAAATTCATTTTTTTTTTTTTTTGCAACGTCTGATATTTATTTCTCTTTTACAAATCTATGACAAATCTGTCTTAAGCGCAGACATCAGGGAGTGCATGATTTTAAGTTTTAAAAAATAGCAAACGTTTCTAATTTCAAGATAAAAGAGAAATACAGATCTTTCTCGAGAGACAGACATACAACGGTGATTTATACATTAGATCGTATGCATTTGTCTTTTTGTCGACTCGCCAACTTTGCAGTAATGTGTAAGTTAATCAGTGACTGATGGCTTGTTAGTAATGCATCAATATTTTTGCATAAGTTTTTTTTTTAAACCGTGTCTTATTTTCTACTGCAGTGTTAAGCGGTCAAGCAAGAAGTTTCGTGCGAATCGTATTGAACATCATCGACAAAAATAAGAATGAAGATCGATGTGCCATTGTAAGAATGGGGAAAGAGCGGGAGTTGCTAAGAATGATGTGTACAGTTCAGGCAAGAGCCACAGGAGTGTGGTACATAGTGAGGATCGAACTTAGTCTGTTCACTTGTCGTTTGCGATATTAGCTTTCAAACTCGATCTTGAGGTCAGGCGTGAAACATTTACTAAGATTAGCCGAGTCTTCCAAAGGAACGTTGTTGTGAATTATTAATTTCGCTGCATTATTAATAGCCGAAAAGGTTATCTTCCAAAACATCATCTCTACGACACAATCCCTGATTTTTCCATAAACCAGTATTTCTAAAACCGGTGGTCACTGCAAACCTAGGGTTCCGCAAGAGGTCGCTAATGCATTTTGAGTAACTTTTATATTTTTAATTTCAATATACACTATTGGCATAGTGTTGGAAAATCTTTGGTTATTATAATAAAGGATTCAATCTCTGATAGTATTTAAAATTATAATAATCACAGCGATGTTTATATGGCCTCAGTGTGAAACTGCCTTCACTGGTTAGTGGACAGGCCGTGTATGTGGTAGATTCGTGGCTCATTCGAGTACTGGACGTATGCACGTTGTTCATATATTATGTTTACCACGTGAACTACGATAAAATATATAAAATATTAATAATATTTTTATGCAGGGCACCCCTGAGACATGAAAACTATTTCAAGAGTTCCACAAGGGTAAAAATGGTTGAGAAACGTTGGCATAGACTCTCACCTGCTCATGGCAGTAGGGTATTCAGTGATTGGAGGTGTAGATATGTTCGCCTACTATCCACACACCTCCGCTGTCTTTTGAACAGGAGTAAAGGTTTATCCTTAGTTTCCTGTTTAGGATTGAATTTCCAGTTCTTTCTAATGTTTTTTTTTTCATTCTATTTCACTCCCAGTATCTTGTGGCATTATTGCCTTGCTTGGGGTGAATTGATTTAATAAAAATACCTTAACAATGTGAGAAAAATCTAGAAAAAGTTTGCTCTATAGAAGACGTTCTGAGGAGATGGTGTGTGAACACTGTGGTAAGCGTCTATATTAAAATGTATACTGTGATACCCACCTTAATCAAGGCTTCTTGCGGTCAGTCCCAGAAATAGACAATGTACTATCGGCAGGGACTAGAGCATCACCGCACACACTGCAAAGGATTCAGAGACACCCCCTCTCTCCCCACACACAGACATAAAAAGCGCACATTTCGGAAATATGCTTGCAAAGTCGGACGTATGTTGGCGTATAGACTTAGAAACCCAACCATTTATATTCGACATTAAATAGACAAAGAAAGGTTAATTAAATTAACCAACCTAAACTAGCAGGAAATGAGCAATTTTTAAATTCTGTTTAATAATAATTACAAGTCGGACCTGCTGTTAATTCAGATATGACAAATAAAACTAAAAAGATGAAAGCTCTCGATTTTATAAAAAAAATAATATAACCGCGTGGTGAGTTTGCTATAAGCTGCGAGAAGAATGAAAACTTCTATTCGTCACATAACTTTTGCTACAATCTCTTGTTATAATTATTGATTTTATTACTTATTATTGTTAATCTTTTATTGTGCTAGACATTCACTTTGGCGTCTTGAAATATGTTTCTGCAAATAAAACTGTATTTTATATATAATATATATATATATATATATATATATATATATATTAATGGGGGAAAATAAATATTCGTACACCATGAATTTTTTAATTAACAATGAAAATCCATACAATATTTCTACACCATTGGATAATGCTGCAATATGAAAAAAAAACAATTAGAAAACTTTATAAACGAAATTGTGTTAATAATAAAATTTCGAGGCAAAAATAGTATTCGTACAAAATATGTCTTTAATATCAAAAGGCTTAAATTACCTTTATTCACATAATTCTCTGTAAGATTTTGCTATATTCTTCCAATTATCTTATTACCGGAACAATCTAGAACATTCTGTAATTCATTTCTCACATAAGGTTATCTCCGCACACAAATAATTATCATGGGGAAAAACAAGGAACTATGATATTTGAAAAAAGAATTGATCATCAAACATAGAAAGGAAGGCAAAAACTATAGGAAAATAGCAGAGATCCTGAATAAACCATTTACTACTATTAGTTCCGTTATTGTTAACTATGAAAAGGTGAAAACTGTTGAGAACAAATGAAGATCTGGTGCACCACGCAAGATTTAACCCCAGATCAATGAGAATTCAGTGCAAATTTTTTTTTAAATCCAATGACTCCTCGAAGAGAAATCCAGAAAGAATTAAAAGCATCAGGTATTATTGTTACGAAGCGAAAAATAAGCAATGAACTTCATAGAAATCAACTAAGATCGTGTTCTCCAAGAAAAACTCTACAACTATTGAACAAACATAAGAATGACCGTTTAAAATGTGTTCGTGTGCATAAGAATAAACTTGAATTATTTTGAGAAAATGTTTTATGGACAGATGAAGCAAAAATTGGACAATGTGGGCGTAATTCAAGGATTTACTTTTGGAGAAAAGACGGCACAGCCTTTGCACCGAAGAACACAATCCCCAAGGTGAAATTTGGTGGTGGCAATATCATGGTTTAGAGATGTTTTTCTGCTAATGGTACGGGTAATTTAGAGATAATAGATGATAGAATGAATTCAAAAATATATGAAGATGTTTTGGATTCTAATTTATTTGGGTCAGTAACAATGCTTGGACTCCGAAACAAATAGGATTTGTAACAAGATAATGACCTAAATATACAGCTAAATCTACGAAAAAAATGTCTATTAAAAACAATGTCACGACTCTCGAATATCCTTCGAATTAAGAAGTCTTTCTTCATTTTTGTTGCTATTTTTTATCACAAATTTCAGTTCGTATTTTGATCCATTCAGACAAATGTCTTCATATGTGTTATTAGCGGTGGAAACTTTGATGAGGACACCAGTTCAATGTTTTCTGTTCTCTCTTTTAGAAACGTTTATCTTTAATCCCTTCAATTAAAATACCTTTTATTTATTTCTATGCATGAGATACAGATGGAATGATGAATTTTGCATAAACAATTCATACAATTGCAAAATTAAATTTCTAATCCTGAAATTTGAATGATGTCATAACCGTGGGGCGGCTACAAGATTAAGCTTTGAACCGTTCTATCTTAGAAATGATTAACGATATCTTACTGGAATTCCCCGAGGTTCTTATAACACTATTGCACTCTACTTTGAGCAATAAGAATGTATGATTACTCTCCAAACTTAACAAGAATCGTAATGAAATAATCGATCATAAACAAAAATGATATATTCATGATTAATTAATCATAGCTAAGGATCGATAGCTCATGAAGGATTGAAAAAAAGTTCATATATATATATATTATTCCAGGAACATTTTCCAACTCATTCAAGATTATCTTCGCCGTCTCTAACCTTCTAACTTTCTGTCCTGGGGTAACAAGATGCCTAACAGGTTTCACTTACGATTTTGTGGGATGGACAATTATGTTGTTACACGATTTGGACAATTTTGCTGTTACACCCGTTTTTCGAGCTAACTCGTAACCTCTGGAACCAATTAAAGACGTAGTGTAAGGTATATATATATATATATATATATATATATATATATATATATATATATATATATATTGTGTGTGTGTCTGTACATATATCATATAAATCATCATTATTTTTAATGACATTCTGTTATTATACTTACAGTATGTCACTACTTCATCAATATTTTAAAGTATATACTTATTAAGTGAACACATTACCGTGGAACCGGTAAAACAAATATTACCGAAGTTAATTTGTTCCTCACTAGGTGCTTCATCTTGCACCTTATTGTCTAATTTCCTGTAAACTTCGTGTATGACTGATATATTTTATTTGTCTATTTGTACAGATGTATAAATCTTGTTTCATGTCATTAATCGCATGTTGTGTTCTCATTAAGCAAATCTGTAAAATTATCCAGAAATGCTTACTTGTAATATGCGCACTTTAAAAATGTTCTTGGCTTACAGCTGTTTTATTTTTAGCGATGACGTCGTCCTGCTTCCCGACGCCAACACACTCCACCTGTTCAGGTGCCACTGCATCGTCTCATTCATTACACACTGCACACACTCTATGCGGCATTGCTTTCAAAACTCTTTTTTCTTCTTCTGTTTCTTTCCCATCCTCTTTCAATTCCTCTTCCTCTTCTCCATCGATTTGAAGATTTTCTTTTCCATGCTGTACAGATTCTGATTGAAGCTTTTTGTTTTCTTCTTCGATATTTTTAGAGTTAAGAATCAATAACGGTTACAATAATACTAACTACTTTTGAGTCTGGAACTTATGGGAAAGAAATATCCAACCTCGTTCGCTTTTCTTTCTTTCTTTTTTTTTTTATCTGGACAACTGTACGGATGTTTCTGTGTATGCGCACATACAATGTATTCCCAAGCTGCATCATGTTTTTTGTAGGAATTGGTAAACACAGATTACCTTGGTGATTGTCCGTATCTTTGTCCTTTTCTCTCTCTCGCTCTCTCTCTCGCTCTCTCTCTCTCTCTCTCTCTCTCTAGTGATACTATATTCTAGATTTTATTTTGTAAACCTTTGAATAATTATTGTTACTCTGTTTTTGACGAACAGGATAAGGCTTGACCCTATTTGAAATGTTGATCTGTTATTCTTGAAAAAGTATCTTTCGTCGTTCCACAGAGATCTACAGGAGTATTAGGGGTTAACGTTTACCCGAATATATATGTTTAATATATTTTTCTTTGATTTTTCTTTTTTCTCAGAATTTTTTTTTTTTATTCATAATACATATTTTTACTGTTTTCATTTTTTTCTTTCCTAACTACGTTTACTACATCTCAATTATTCCTTTCACACTCTCATGCCCTCTGTGCTTTCCTTTCTCATTTTTCCCCGTTTTCTCACAACCTTTCTCTTTCTTTTTCCTCTTCCTTGCAACCTTTCTCTTTCTTTTTCCTCCTCCTTGCAACTTTTCTCTTTCTTTTTCCTCCTCCTTGCAACCTTTCTCTTTCTTTTTCCTCCTCCTTGCAACCTTTCTCTTTATTTCTCTTCCCTCTTACATCGTCTTTTCTTCTCCTTCTTCTTACACCCCTTCTGTTTGTTTCTCCTCTTCCTTAAATCCTTTCCTCTTCGTCATCCTTTTTATGTGCTTTCTTTTTCTCCTCCTCCTTACACCCTTTGTCCTCCTCCTCATACTTTTCTTTTTCTATTCGTTTTCTCTTTCTTTTTTCTTTTCTTTCTTATCTCTGTCTCTGTCTGCCTGTCTCTCTCTCTCTCTTTCTTCTTGCACCTTTTTTCATTTTCTCTATTTCTTTGTCCCGCTTTTATTATTTTCTTTCTTCTTTCTCCTTAAAATCATTTCTCTATTTCTTTCGCTTTCTACTTACATTCTTTTTCTTGTTTCTTCCTCCCACTTCTTATGTCATTTTTCTCTTTCTTTTCTTTTCTGTTTTCTTTTTCCTCATATTTTATTTCATTCTTTTCCTCTTCTTTCTTTTTGTATTTTATCTGTCTTGTTCATATATCATTTCTCCTTTTTTCATTTTTATTTCCTTCTCTCTCAATACTTTTCTTATTCCCAAACAATTCTTTTTTTCTTTCTTCCTCCTTTCTCCTTATTGTAACTTTTTCTTTCTTTCTTTCCTTTTCATATTTGATTATATGTTTTTTTTATTTTTATTGCACACGCTTTCATTTTTACCATCAATCTTCCTTAATTACTGTCTTCCTCTCATTATCTATCTATCTACATGCTACAATATCCCCTTTCCTTCTCTCCTTCATCACTGTCTTTCTTTCTTTCTGATCCTTTTCTTCCCTTTCTTTCTTACATTATGACCTTTCCTTTTCTTTCTTTCTTTCTTTCTTTCTTTTTTCGTACGCTTATATCATTTCTTCCTTTCATCCTTTCTTTCTTATAATTAGCATCATGGCTGACCGATATTTTTGCAGCTGATTTTACAAAAAGCACTCACATTCACACATACATATGCACGTATACTTATAAGTATACTCATGTTTATTTTCTTCGTTTTACACACTCACACATACATATGTTTGTATTTGTTCGCTGAAGAAAGTGCAAATTCAATGGTAGGGAATATGTGGAAAAATAGTGTTTTGAAGCTAAAAAAACTTGGTCCCTCCACTATTATTTCATTCACACACACACACACACACATATATATATATATAACCAATCTTCATTTCCAGGCGCCTGCTCAGATTTATACTGCAACTATTCTGAGCGAACCTTAGTTACAGTTTTGGGGAGATACCGCTTGATTAAAAGTCTGATCAAAACCAACACGCACAAACCCTCGGACACAATGACTTGTGACTTGGTGCTAGCCCATCCATCGACGGTTCCCCTCCCTCACCAAGAGTTCCGTCTACCCAATTTCACTCACAAGTTTGATTAAAAAGAAGTGACAAGATTTGTCCGTTTAATATTTTATTGTATTTTTTTCAATTTCTGGGTAAGGTGTTGAGTATTGTGCTCGAAGTTGTGGATAAACTTTCTGGAGTTTATATTTTGTTATTTTAGTTCAAGTAATTTCGAATTTCGCAGTCATTATCAAGAACCGATATGGTGTCTGTGTGATAGTTAATATTCGTGGATAGAGCAAGTTAATATTCTTTTGTCTACAAAAATATCGGGATGTTGCCAAAGGAATATCCAAAGGAATCTCGTGTATCTGTGATTTTAGATATTTTTATATATTGAATTCAAACAATTTTGGATTCACGTAAGTAGTTTATTTTTTGTCTTTTTTTTTTTTTTTTTACTCGTTATTCGTAGTAATTATGATCCCTAATATTTTGTAGTGTTGGATTAATAGGGTAAGGAATAGGACCTGAAAGAAACTATATTTCTTTGTGAAATGAATCTCAATGGCTCTGTACGAAATGTTACGAGGTCACGTAAAAACATGTGATTTCATTTCAAACGTGACTGAAAATTTATAACATATAGACATATTCTCAAAGATAACATTTTAACGCGTCTTGCTATAAGATTTGTTTGTGAATTGAGAATTGTTTGGGAGAAAAGGAAAAATCTGGTACATGCAGTTTTTTACTGCTTGTACCAGATTTTCCCTTTATAGAAATGGTGCTACAGCTTTAAGCACTATTCGTACGTAGTTTTCTAAGTTCAAAATTGTGAATTTTGATCTGGAAAAGCGTGAACGTTATGGTAGTCGTTGATGAACAAGTCAAAACACTAATTAAAATTAACCCAGGTCACGCAATACGGGACATTGCAAAGATACTCCCCATATCTCATATGAGCATTTAAAGTACTTAGATGCATAAATCGCTACTATGTTTGGATGTCTGATGATTTAAGGGTAAAATGGAAGCATTCAATATTCCACGTTTTCGCCTGAAATTACTGCAACGAAAACAATGATTTTTTAAAAAGAACAACTACAAGCAATGACAAATGGAATGTTTACTACAATATGGAGCGAAAAAAGATCTGGGGTTAGATGAACCGCGGTTAAACAGTCCAAAAGTAGGTCAGTAACTGTCTATCTGGCAGCATTGGAAGGACACTGTGTATGACAAGCTCTTTCCCCAAAATCAGACGTAGAAGCCAGATAAGCTATGTTGCAAATTGGACCGATCAAAGGCAGCACTCGATGAAAAACGCTCGGAAATGGCCAAACGGAAGAGAGCTGTCTTCCATCACCAAACCTCACACTTACCGTAATCAACTGAAACTGAACCTACACCTTCAGATTATCACTTCTTTTGATCTATACAAAATTCTCTTAAGGGGAAAACTTCAATTCTCTGGAAGCCAGCAAAAAACTTGTTCATCTAGAAGAGTCTAAGTTTTGAGAGGATGGAATCATGAAGTTGCCACATAGAAATGTAGCGAACTAAAATGGCACATATATGTGCAAAAATATCTAAATATTTTCTTTGAAATTATCTTTAAAACATTATACATTTTTCCACTCATATATATATATATATATATATATATATATATATATATATACACGAACACACAAATAAGAACGAAAAAATAACATAAATTCAAACGTTCACGACATTAATTCAAAAGAGGGCTCAATACCAGGAGCAGTAGAGCAGTATTATAAAAAAATGTATGTAAAAATTTTATAATAAATATATATATGTGTGTGTGTGTGTGTGGTTGCTTTTTGCGTTTTATGTATGTGAATATATTTATTTTGCCATTTTCTGTAGATGTGAGTTATTTGCTGATTTCTTTAGTTTCTTTTTTTTTTTTTTTTCATTTTTATTTGGCACTTACGACAACTCTCTTTCAAAACAAACATGAAGCTGCGCTTTGTTTCCATGTAATCAGCTTGTCCACTTCTGAGGTCGGTAACTGCTGTTTTCTAGTTCTTTTCAAGTTTAATCAAAAGAAGCGATTCATTTCGCGTTTGCATATGTGACCGTAAATGTATAGGACGTTGTATGCGCAGTTTTGGGTTAAATATGTATTATTCAGCTGGAGTCTTTACAAATGGATAATTAGAAGACTCGCATTCGCAACATTGCTCAAATACGCGGTGAACAACGGACATCATCTTTGGTCAGCATATTTGATGAAATGGAGTTTTTAAAAAAAACCATGCAATTACAAAGCAACATAAAATTAGATATCAAATAAAAAAAAATGTTATTTTCAGTAAATTTTCTTAATATTCTAGACCAGTGTTTCTCAACTTTTGTAAGCAACAGCACACCTAGGAGCAAATGAAAATATCACACTTAGCAAAATTTTTAAAGGGTATACATTTAAATGTTATGAAATAAAACCATAGATTTAAAAAAAAATAATACACACACAAATATGAACTTAGTTTTTATTTCAATGTTTCTATTCAAGTATTAGCGCTCCTTGTGTGAATATTTTTTATGTTATTTAGGGTTGAGAAACCTAATTCACATAAATAAGAAATAGAAAATTGCAATAAAACTGATAAATCCTTTTTAGCTAATGTGGGAGATTCCTTTCGGTTGAGAATCAATGTTCTTGACAGTGCCTTTTTCAGATCTAAGATATGTATATACATTTAGTTCGATCTCAACACCTTCGGTTTCGGTTGCTGTTTAGAGCTAGCTTATCACCTCTGCATCATCTGAAAATAAACAAATATTTTTTTTATTATAAAATTAACAAAATGGCTGGTTAAAATACTCAGCTCATCAGCGAGGTATATGGATCGTTGGCATGTATTTCTCAAATTAGGCATGTCGAAATCGGTTCATTTGCGTAATTCCAAGAGCAAACTTCTAGTACGTCTTGGACTGACCATTATTTTTGAACTAGTTTCCTCCAGTTGCAACCCCAGAGTCCAGTCGTCCATTCAAGCTGCTACATTAGTTCAGCTTCGGCTTCTCTCTCTACACAGTATGTTCGTGTGTCTGCGTGTTCTATATTAAATGTCTGCACCTGTGTCACGGTGCCTCAAACGTTCTTCGATTCACGTGTGTCTGTGTGTCTGTGTTTGTGTTTGTGTGGGCGGAAGAAGCACTTTTCTTGCCTCCCCCGCATATTGACTGACATGGTGAGGGTCGTGTGGTGTTTTAGTGAAACTGTGTAGCAGGGTGAACGAAGGTTGATATACTCGCTGCAGCCAATCCATCCGATGAGCGCACACCCTCGTAGAAAATGCGTTTTACTGATTGATATGGAGCTGTTAGACTGTTTAGTGATCTCGTCTCGATTTGTTGGACAACACGGTTCCTGTTAACCATTCTCTCTCTCTCTCTCTCTCTCTCTCTCTCTGGTATGTGAGGTTGCCTAGCTAAATAGGATCATGATTATTAACCCTATTTTGTCAGATCGCTGATTTAGTAAAATAAATAAACGCCAGTTAAGCCACGATGCATTCTAGTAACAGGCAGAATTTTAAAAAAATTTTTTAATGTCATGTCCCTTCAGGACATAGGTTATTATAACTCTCCATAATTTTTTTTTCTCTTTATGATTTTTAAATTGCTGTGCTTTTGCTCAGGTTTAGAATTTAGTGTTTTGCTTCTCATAGACTAGTTGCGAGTCAAAGGTAAAGAATTCAGTCTACCCCGCTAGTTAACTCATAGCTGGAGGAAAAATAGACGGATTTATGCTTTTCCCAAGGACATTTGTGCGAAAGTGATTGCAACAGACGAGGCCAGAATTTGAAATCGGCTCGCTGATTCCGCTTACGGAACCCACACTTCCAAATATCTAAATAGCAATATTAAATTGACCTGACTTGCTGAAATAATTGCACATTACTTACCGATGCCAGACTATGATGTTGGAACCCAGGTAGAAGCAGTGATATACAATTCAAATTTTCAAGAGAGACAATAGTTATTGTAATAGGTCTTTAAAGATAACAGAAGCCTTTCTAAAAAAAAAAAAAACTTACTTGGAACATTACTTTGAGACCGGTTAAAGTATCTTAGCTGTTTTAAATACGAAACAAAAACTTTAATATGAATGAAATTACTGTTACTTCCCAACAGCACAGTATATGAGGCAAAAACGAAATATACTAATATTAAAACATCTGGCCACCTGACTCCCCAGACTGCAACCCCCTTGATGATTATGTGTGGGGCGCAATTCAGCGAGAGACCAACAGAACTTCTTCTAACACCAAAGATGAACTGAAGGTAAAGCTTATGGCAGCATTCACCAACTTAAACGAGGAGACCGTCTAGAAGAATTGCAGGAGATTCCGAAGTCGTCTGGAGGCCACGGTTGAAACCAATGACGATTTTATTGAATAAATTTACTCTTTAGTACTTCAATATATTTTTGTATAATTTTGGTAAATATATCTGTTAAAATTGAGATACCAGTGTTATTTTTATTTTTGCGTAATTTAGACGACAATTCCTCCATCGCATCCTCTCTGTGTGTGTGTGTGTGTGTGTGTGTATGTGTGTGTGTGTGTGTCTGTGTGTGTGTTTGTGTGTGTGTGTGTGTGTGTGTGATTAGCTTTTACTACCGTTAAAATTTGTTGTATTTTTTTTTTTGCTGCTACTATGAAGAGAGGGGGTTTAAAGAACAACGCGAAAACACGATTTGATCTAACTACATTATATTTCCACGTATAAGGCGACTTACAGATAAGACGACGCCCCAAATCTAGGTAAATTTTCATGATTTTATCTAATATCCGTAGTATAAGATGATCGACCAATCAAAGAGTGAAATAAAAAGTTAATTTATGTTTAATTTGAATAAAGTGTTTATTTCATGTTTCATCTGTTTTTACAGATTTAAAATATTTTTCTTTCTCACATTTCTCAATACTGGGCCCTATACCCCCACCCTACTTGAGTCTTGGGGGCATACAATCAAGGAGTTGGTCTCAAACATCAACAAACCTCTGCACGTCACTGTACCATACCCAAGCAGCCTAGCGCAATCCATGGCGCCAGCATTCTAGCCTACTTACTAGTGCCGATGCACCACACGATTTTTGTAACTGTTGTACTAGACGACACCCTATTTTTTGGTGGTGGTGATGGTGAGGATTTTTAAGATTCAAAGGTCGCCTTATACGCTGAAATAAATGGTACCTAAAAACCTGGCTACCACCCTGCTGATTGTACCAGATTGTACTCTATATTTCATTTTTCATCCTGCTAAATGGTGAATTATTACCCGATTCATATCCACTGTAAAACGCAATATTAATTACGAAAATTAAAATTCGGTAGTAATTGTAGGCTTCTAGAACAATCCGATATTAATCATAGGTTTCTGTCTGTTACCACTGAATGGGACGATTGATACTAATAAGTTCAATCGTAGTTGCTTAATAATTAATAAGATGCTTTATTAATGAAAACCCAGAAAAAGTCCATTGCAAATTGGTTTATTTTTATTTTCCTTGTAGTTTTCTAGTCTAACCACATCTGAGCTTAAGAAGATCTTTGGCTATCTTCGCCGCAAGTAAATGTTCATATTTGACTGGAATATTCTCTCTTATTTAAGCTGATACCATTCGTCATCACTATCGAGCCTATGCTGTTTGTACAATTCAAAGTTTTTTTATACCTCTGGTGCTAATTTGCTACACTTATATACATTTGCATGTGTATTCTAGATGAAGATCATCTCTTCTACTTTCTTCAATACTACTGGGGTTCTAGACAGTGTTAGCACTTCTTCGATTATCTAATTCTGTCTTGGTTCTAGGGGCTTTAGAACGGTTACCATTGGAACAATTATTATGGGCAAGATGATGACCCATTGACCTAGAGTCCTCGAGTAAGATCCTGGTATTCCCCCCTTATATTGTCACTGCTCAAAATGCTCCGTGTACCATCTGATATCTTTAATTTATCCCAATTTTACACTTTACGTTTTGGTTTGTGTCCATACCATTTATCTGCTTGCATAATTCTTAGTGTATCCCTTTTCCTACACAGACATGTCTGTCGTTATATATTCTCTTTGGATCAGCTTCCTGCGTTATTTGGTTTATGGTTTTGTTTCTCTACAAACGTAACATTTTCTCCTGTTTTGTTTTTACTTCTATTTTCTCTATCCTTCTCTTGACATAGTTCTGATTCGATTCATCTGGATTGATAGATTTATTTTTAACCTTTTAAAGGTTCTCTGCATAAGCGTAACAATTTACATGGCTTCTCATTTGCAATTTTATCTCCTTTCAATTTTATCTCCCTTTCAAATTCATGACGTTTTCCTTTCTTCTCTTTCTTTGTTTCGTCCATCGCTTACAGTTCCTTCCATTTTATCATTTGTATTTATCTTTCAATGCCTTTTCGATCCTCTTTCTGTTCCTTTGTAAATATGATTATTATCAATTGAACACAGTTTTCCAGATCGATGAAGCCTCTTCGATTTACTATTTGCTTTTCTTTATCTATTGTCTCTCTGGCGGGGAAAAATGAATTTTCGCCGTTTTTTAAATTGGCCATATATAAAATTTTCACAAACAAAATATTTTTGAACAATTGAGAAACATTTTCAAACACAGTTACCTGCGTTTGTAATGAGCGAAAAACAGAATATTGTAAATTTCTTTTTCTATTTAATGGTATAAAGTTTATAAAAAGTAAGAAATGTCAGTCCTTGGGAGTACATTATGTATATTAGTATATAAAAATGAAACTTTTTATATAAATTTGTGTGTGTAATATTTTCACAAATATTTTACTGACCCAAAGCAGGAGAGACAGTTTGGTTCTAAACAAATTAACTGATCTTAAAGAGTATATTACGTATCTACCGATCTACCCCCATATATATATATATATATATATATATATATATATATATATATAGTGCTACTTTTGGCTTGTTATCTACAAGGATAAGATAACAAGCCGAAGTAGCACCTATATATATACATATTATATATAAGTGGACATTGAATCAACACCCAGAGGGGACAGTCTGTTTCATGCTAAACGCAATCGTCAGGCCATATATATATATATATATATATACACTGCTCACGTGCACTCAAAAGCGGGGCAAATATTCATATAATATGGTCATGAAAACGTTACTTGTTCTAACACCGAATTTCTTCAAAATACGAAAGAAGCGTTAGAATCAGTGTTCTCTTCATATCCGTTTAATTCGCGCTAATCGTAAGCATTTTTAATAGAAGAAAATCTTTAGACGGAGCTATGAAGAATTTGGCCCACGCTACTTTGTAAGACCTTTTATAACTTTTCAAACTATTAGAATCTTAACGGTCTCCAAGTTTTCTCCAAACATTATAAAAATAATTTATGAAAACTTGAAGAATCGAAAACTGAAGATATATAGAGTTTAGGAATTTGAAAAAACTTCAATATTTTGAAAACGTGAAGTCTTTGGAGTGTTTAAAGACTTCTTCAACTCCTCAAGCCTTCTTCAAATTTTCATATCTTCAATTCTTTAAGTCTTATAACGTTCGCAAGTCTTCAAAGTTTATAAATTTTTATTTCCTAATGTCTTCAAAAGAAATTTATAGTTGATACCAGTAAGAGACAGTTGATTTCTAGGACACATAATGAGGAGAGACGGCTTGTGTATCTGATACTCACAAGATAGACTGAAAGCAAGAGGAAGAGAAGAAAGCAACGCATAACATACTTAGTGAGATTGAGATAATGGATGGCGGAATATGGTTTAGGATAAATAACAAAAAGACACATTTTATTAAGAGCTACAAAGGGCATCAAATTGTGGAGAGCCATGATCGCCTACGTTCTGAGGGGACACGTCACATAGAAGATGTAGAAGCCTATAATTAATACTGGATAAAAAAAAAACGTAATAAATAACGGATTAAAATTATTCATAATTAATACCAGATTTTACGATATGCATTGGTCAATTCGAACTGACTGGGTATTTTACAACAATGTTTAGTTAATGGATTCTCTGTTTAATATGAAAACTTCTAAATATCTACGAATATTTCAGTCGATCATCATGATTGCTGAAAGACTTCGTTTCTTGATTAAGATATTGGGATTTAATAAGAACAATTCAGTAACGATCAATGACAAAAAGATAAAAGAAGAATTGTCTAAGTTCACGCTCGTCCCGGTAATATTGATTTGATTTTTGTTTGTATGTTCCTTCCAATTGTGTATGTTTACTATAAATTCGTTTAGCTTTCAACTCCTCAAATCTTAAAAACTTGATGTCTTTAAGTTTTCTTTAAATTATTCCAGTCTCTGTAATATTTCAGATCTTGAAGTTTTTAATTAATCTGAATTGATGCAATTTATTTTAATCAGGTTAGTGTCCTTCGTCAAACTTCTCCAAATAATTGTTCTGAAACTCATATCAGCTGAGTTACTGGTCCACTGTAGATCTTGTACATTGTTGCACACAAATGATTACCGTATCGTTGAGAGAATTTGTCTTGTTCGAAAATCATCTTTTCTGTTACTCTTAAGAGAATCAGTAATTACCAAAATATATGCCAATGTGTCTCTCTCTCTTCATTGTTTTTTTTTCTGGCCTATAAAGTTTTCTGATGATGTAGTTATTAAAAAAAATATTTCTAATATTATATTTCCAACTCTGCACTTTATAGCTGGCTAGATAAATCTGAATAGACTTGGATAACGCATTGGATGTGACAAAAATATGATGAAATACAAACTAGCCAAAAATTAAAAATAATGAGAATTCTTCATCGCAGAAATTCAGATAAAATTTGGCTTTTTTGACAACCGTCTCTTTTCATTTATTAACATCGAAATGCGAATCGTCAAGTAGCGCTTCGAAAAACATTTTTTCATTCGACCGATTCGACGTTATTTCACCAATGACGATTGCTAGGTAAGACAGTAAACGTATATGCCGAAGTCGTCAATGTGTATCTCTTTATTTTGAGTTGGCCGTCGATGTTTCACTTCAGGATTTCCATTATCGATCTTCGAGACTATACCATCTGCACTTGAAACACTGGCGCAACACAATCTTCCCATCGCAAGATTTCGCCACGCCAACCAATCCTTAAATTTCTATTTATATATACAATGGTGTATCAATAAATCTGTAGTTTGACACAATTATCATCTGATCGTAAATTTTGACTGTATAATGTCTGAAATATGTAAATAATTAAAAAAGGTTGATTTTGTATTTCATTTTTGAGATGAGGAATTCTCACTATATTTTAATTTATTCGAAGTATTCTTCTCATCTTGATTAATATAGATGTGATAGACACCATGTTTTTGCCAAATACCCTCAGTAGCCATCTTCAGGTGTTTGAACGGTGGCGTAGTTATATAGCAGTCGGTTAAACATGTGCAGCTGTCATCTAGCGATCTTGAGTTCAACCCCCTAATCAGGTAGAGAAATATGCACTGATTCAGGAGAAACGAATAAAAAGTGGCATCACTGAGATAAAACACAATAATAAACAGATATCCTATGTCAAAACAATAGACATCTGAAGATGACCAGAGAATACTTGGTCGAAACGTTTCCATAACAATATCTATGATGATAACTATATAAATTAAAAATTTGAATAAATTAAAACCTAAAATGCGTTGATTTATCCCATTCCTTATCAATGTAATTATGTCGAAAATTAAGTGTATATATATATATATAAAGTTACATTTATTGTTCTTTATTTAGATGGTATTATATGAATAGTTACCTGTCCAATGATATCACGTTATTTACCGTTCAATGGCTGTTAATGGCTGTAATAAGAAAATTCCAACTATTATTATTAGTAATAGTATTCGATGGAGGACAGAAAATGAAACAGAAACAGATATGTCGTCCGGGCCTATCGACAGTGAAATCTTAACGCGCACACACGCACAGACGTCTGAGTCAGTCGTTATCAAACACACAGACACAACATGGCCGAACAGATGTTTTCATTTCTGTCGACGCACACATACATCTATCAAGAAATTTGCCATAAGCCTAGACAGGAAGATCTAACGAAACAAACGAACGCCCACGCAATCGCAGTGCCCGTGTACCAAAGTGCGCTGTTGCTTACGAAATAGTCGACCGACTTTGGCATAGATGTTTACTATCTTACCTAGCGATAGTCATTGGGGAAACAACGTCGAATCGGTCGAATGAAGGAAGGTTTTTTCGAAGCGTCGCTCAACTTGGCGACTCGCATTTCGATCTTAATAAATGAAAAAAAAACAACTTTTTTTTTAATTTCTGAGACGAAGAATTCTCATTATTTTCCATTTTTGGCTAGTTTGTATTTCATGATATTTCTGTTGCTTGATAACAAAAATAGAGACAGAACTAGTTTAGACACGGGGGATCTTTTCTGTTAATTCACCCCAAAATAAGAAGAATTTTTATTTACTAAAATTTACACTAAATTCTCCCAGAACGAGGCTCTTTGCGATCACCCCCAAATGTGGGCAACTCGGGTGCGCTATTTCTAAGTGTGGGGTCAGCGTCGCGATCACTCTGATAAACAAGCCTAAAACAGATATTTTTTTTTAATTGTAAAAAATTTCCCTGTAATTCCCTCGAATATCATCTGCACTTGCGAAATCTAAATTTAAACAAATTTTGATTTAAAATTTATAATTTCAAAAGAGTCCCATCAATTTAATAAAAGACAAACAAACTTTGATTTAAAATTTATAATTTCATGGGGTGAATTAATATTTGCGATAAGTAACTTTACATTATTTGGGTGAAAAGAAAAGAAAAGAAAAAATCCGGCACAGTAGTCAACAATGCATGGTGACTGTCATTTTCACACTTTAATGCCATCTTCACACCAAGTGTTGATGGGCGATCTGAAGTTGGCATTGAGGTATGAAACTGACAGTTACCATGCAATGTTGATTCCTATGTCTATATCTACAGACGCTCTGTTTCTGATATTAACTAATCTTGCTCTATAAATATAGTGATTTTTCAAGCGTAGCTTAGATGTGGCACAAGGCCGAAATTAGGGGGTACCCAGTGAGGATCGAACTCACTACTCAGTCGTAATTGTTCTAGCGAGCTAAGCTTGGTAACTTTTACACCGCCTCGAGGTGTCCCTTGCTCTATAAATATAGTTATTTTCCAAGCGTAGCTTAGATGTGGCACAAGGCCGAAAGTATGGGGCATCTAGTGAGGATCGAACTCACTTTTCAGTTGTAACTGATCTAGTGAGACAAGCTTGCTAACCATTACACCACGCCGAGGTGCCCTTTTTTCCAAGCGTAGCTTGAGATGTGGCACAGGGCCGAAAGTAAAGGGCACCCAGTGAGGATTGAACTCACTACTCAGCCGTAATAGTTCTAGCGAGACAAGCTTGCTAATCATTACACCACCACGAGGTGCCCCTTGCTCTATAAATATAAGAAATTCTAAACAATGTGTGTGTATTTGTAACACTTTTCTATTTCACCAGAAGAGTCTACAACATAGAGATGGGTGAATTGACTTTTTCTATATAGTAGACTTTTCTGGTTATGTAACAGAAATAGAAATTGCTACTTTAAACTTGACAAATAAAGTTAGAATTTATTAAAATGTAAAATTATTTTTTGCTAGCAAATAAACGGACAATAAGTTTGTAATCGTACTCTACTTATAAATATCAAAACTTAAATATTGCAGACTTCTTTAAAACTTTTGTTTTTCTTTCTAGGGTTTAATAATTGACAATGCTTCACCTAAAACTTTCCGATAAATTTTATCCGGCAGCAAGGCCTCTGATCTAGAGATTGGAAGTTTTGAGGGGCGTGAAACTACCACATAATTGCTGTTGTTCTTGGTCCACCCTGACCCAATATATTAGAACCTGTTAGGGTACCAGCTATGTGCGATTAGTTAAACCCTAAATAAAAACAAAAGATTATGAAAGCATAAAAATACATTTTTTCTGGTAAAATTACCAGCAATACATTTTCATATTGTAAAAAGACCAGCAATACAATTTTATATTATTACCAACAATACATTTTATTTGTAGTTGAAGTCATACAATTGTGTTCAAACTATATTTTGTTGAAGCCATAAAATTGCATTCACATTATTTACATTTCGACATTAAATAATCCCTAGAGGTGTTGATATGCCACAAACAAAATCAACCAATCAACATGAAAGAACACTTTCATGGCATCAACCTTTATAATGTCCTACAATTTCTTAAAGAAATCAAAACTCAACGAAACTACAACAAAAAAACACATATGACCGCCTCTAGTAATTATATCCACACAAACATGTATAAGCACAAAAGCTGAGTATCATTTACTATGTATTCAATTTTGAAAGCAGAATAACATATTTTTATTACTTCAAAGTTCAACCCACAAAAAAAAGGAGTTGGTATGTCGTAAAACAAACAAACGATACTTAAAACTTTTGAATAATATTCGTATCATTTTAGCCCCATAATAATGACCTCTCCAAAGAGGATCGAATTCACACTCCTCTTCGGTCTTTTGAACAAGAGCAGAGGTTCATCCCTAGTAAGGTTTCTGTTTCGGATTGGTTTTCTGGTTACTTCTAACCATTGCACTACTATAGTCACCCTAATGTGAGTATGACGCAAAGACATTGAATTTTTTACTTTATATTTATCCTGGTGTTACAAGTTAACTAAATTTGGCTTAATTTTGGTACAAGTTCCTTAGTATATGTGGTATTACTCAATGGTATTGACATGCGATACCATCGAGCCGTCACCCCACGACGAGGTGATTATATTTATTTACTTATCAGCTGCTTAAATCATCTGTGATGTAAAAAAAATGATGACAGGACTTCGTCGCAAAAATTCCACTCACAATCCCGAAAACTCAGACAATTCTGGCGAAAGAAAAGGAAAGCAGAATCATGATTTTTATTTTAGAATTACCGTCGCCCTTGCGTTTGTTAATGTGTAACAAACTGGTCTGTTTAACTATTACTACTGAGTACGATACTTACAATGTGCTCAATACTTCTGGCATTGTATCAAAATTAAGTTAATCTTCTGTCTGAATTTCTGGAATGAGCAGGTATCATTACATACATCCGAGCTTCTTGAGGTGTGTACCGCCCAAAACAACGATCTCCGCCGATTAGGGAATTTTGTACTGAAGTTCACTTCGTAATACCTTGAAGATTAGCCGGATCGACAGACACCTGAAGAAGTCCGGAGGGCACAACAAGCGAAATGCTGAGATAATAACAACAAAGATAAGGATATTAGTCTAAATGTAAATAATGTAGATGTTAATCTTCGTAAATAACAACTACATCTGAATACATATTTAATGTTTCAGCTTTTCTTATTACTGCCCACTGACATTAATTCCACAAACCCTCTCTAGTCACTTTCTGTGTGAACCCACGAACTATTTCTGGCGGACGGAAGGTTTTCATTTTTTTTTTCAATTTGTTTTAAATACATTTTTAACAAATTTTAATATTCAACCCACGTGTTGTAAATTGAAAATCAGAAAAAGAGATCGTTAACAGTATTATTAACAAAAAATTGGTAAAAGTATTATAAGAAAAATTCGTCTTTTTCTTATAACAAAAAATTATTCTTATTTAATATTCTTTTCAATAATTTTCTTTACCAGTTCAATTGATGGTCCTTGTCATTGACGGACGGCAAATTTTGCAGTCCTGTTCTACTGTAATGAATCTAATGCTCAGCGAGCGTCCTTAAAAACAGATCTTGTACCAGACTAAGCTAGATAAGTATTTATAACCTGTTTTGCTGTTTCACTCAGATTCTACTTTGAACTTTGTTTTTCTTCTCTTAAGTGGTTAATCATTGCCATAATCTTTTTGGAGTGATTTGCCAGTGATTAGTAGTGAAGGACACTTTTGTGGCGTTTTATTAATACTATTGTTTACTTAATATAAGACACAAAATTAAATAGAAAGGTTACTGAATGTGTTGTGGCAAGGGTTTACAAAAAGAGATGCATATCACCCGGATATGTAAGATAGATAATGTTGAGCCAGGAATTGAAGTGGTTAAGATTGTAGAGATCGAGGAAGCATCCTTTCCGGAGTCTGTTCTACAACGTAACATTTATGGGGAAGAAACTGTCTGAGTGGAACTTCCACTTTACCAATGGAATACGAAGGGAATGGGGATGCATCAACGCTGTGGATGTGGCATGGCGGGTCCTAGATGTGAAGGTCTGAACTGGTGGAACTAAAGAAAAATAGCGATAGACTAGCGAGCTGTCAGTCATATTTTGTCTGTGGGAAAAGTGGTATAGGGTAGAAAACAATTCATCACGCACATGGCCGTGTAAATGATTTTTAACACTGTCAAGGTCGTTGCCTAGCAGGCTTATCTCGCAGGTCATTACTGCTGTATCATGACTTTCTCACTCGGTGTCTTGTGCCAGACTTTAATTACGCTTACTATAAGAATATAGTCAGGGCAACATTTTTTGGATAATTTTTACATTTGTATCTTAAATTTCTTATTTCTCCAGATACGTTCTGCTAGTGTTTTGCACTGATTTATCTATTGTGTACGTCTGTCTAAATCAGAAAATATGTCACGTCCAGTGGCATATTATGTGTTGCCAGTATCTGGAGCAAAGCGCCCACAACCCTTCCTTCCTCCAGTCTAGTACTGAACGCGGACCTAATGGACATAGCATGCATTTAATGCAAGTATTTTGATATTTGTTTAAAATTACTTAATTATAATCCATGCATATTTTTCAATAACAATTCTGAAATCCTTTGAAAGTCAGTTTTTCATGGTTCTTTGTAGACGGGGACTATTTTTATTTTATTTTTCATATTTTTTAACTATTTTTCTTTTGAATTAAAAAAACCATTGAAAACACAAGCTGTGAATAGGCAAACATATCGAGCTTGTAAGCAACAGACAGGCATTGCTCTCTTGAGTTTGTTTATTAGGCTACCTCACTTTTTGAGAAAGTAACCAGAACTAGCGTTGAAGATACAGTGCTATAGAAGTATTTTCTCAAATATCTATTCTAATCCTATTTGGCCAACCTTCCACACACCCTCAGATGATGCTTCAGACAATATTTACCAGCCTGCCTCCAAAATGAAAAGTCTCCCTAGACGTTTGCTCCTGAAATCACGAAACCAATAATTTATTCGTAATTACGTTAAACTTCTTGTCTTATCCTGAGTGTCAAAGTCCCTTCATGAATCATACAGACTTTTTACACACACCCCTTAATGGCTTATGCCGAGGATTTAACTACTTAACAAATTATTGATTATAGGCCTTTCATATACGCAGATACAATTCTTCGCAGAACTTTCAAAATTAAGTTGTGCAGTCTTGTACAACATCGAAGCTACGCTTAGTAAATCACTAAAAAAATTAATTGCTTATAAATAATTTTCCATTTGGTGCAAAGCAGAACTACTTGTGCAGCCTGTTCTATTTTAGAACGAGAACGGGCCTATCTTGAAATTGTTATGGCCAACAGCGACAATTTCGTGAGGTCAGTGGCAACAAATATAATTCATTTCTTTTTTATTTCTGAATTAAATTCTAAATATGTAGATTTTAAGGTTGCTATAAAGTGGAGAAATATTCTCTACGAGTAAAGGCGTTCACACACACGCACACATAAGAATAATCAATATAACACCAATAAAATTATATAAATTATTTTTTTAACTTAATATAAAAATAATGAGAAAATCGACAGTCAATTGCTAAAACCTCCTGACGAGTGGACGAAACGATTAATGCGAAACTCTGGAGTCGGGGTGCTAATATAGCGTCAATCAGCTAAGTGACAAATTTTATATTTGTATTAATCCTATATATATATATATATATATATATATATATATATATATATGGTGCGATGGTTAAATTGTCGCCATTTTATATTTTTAATTTCGCGTATGCCATTGTTTTTGATTTTGTTGATTGCACAATATAGTAAGGTCAGTTGGGCACCATCTGTAAGAAAAAGAGCAGCATGAGGTAATTCACTCCGACAGAAATTTGGAAACATGCTGTACTGCTTGACATTTGTGCCGGACGCTCCAATACGAATATTTGAGTGTTTGGGTGTCAACCTGAGGACAGTACAGAGAATTCGGAAAGAGTTGGATGATATATCCAGTCAACATCATGGTGTTTGGAGTGATCACTAGTAATGGCGACGTTATGCCTCTATTCATTTTCCCACAGGGCCTCAGACTCAACACGGAGGCCGTCATCAAGTGCTTTGAGGAGGCAAGAGAGTGGTTACTGGAAGACTCTGTCTGGCAACAGGACACTGCACCACGCCACAAAAACAGTAGGACCCAGTCATGTCCGTCAGGAAATTTCTGCGACCACATCAAGCCTTACATTTGGCCACCTAACTCCCTAGACTGCAATCCCCTTTATTACTATGTGTGGGTCTCAGTTGCGCGAGAGACCAAAAAAGCACCCTGTAAAACCAAAAATGAACTGAAGGCAAGGATTATGGCAGCATTCACCAACTTAAACAAGACCGTCCAGAAGAGTTTCAGGAGATTCCGAAGTCGTCTGGAGGCCGTGGTTGAAGCCAATGGTGATTTCATTGAATACTCTTTAGTATTTCAAGAAGTGTTTGTGTAATTTTGGTAGATATATTTGTTAAAAGGAGATGTCAGTTCTATCTTCATTTTTGCGTAATTTAGAACTCAATTCATTAATCGCACCCTGAACATATATATATATATATAACAACACTACTACCTTTGTTTGAGGATGTGATAGTTTTGTTTTCAGATTTTTTTTTAGGGTTTTCTTGGTAATGTTGTTTTATTTTCGGTTGTTTTTAAAGTGACATTGATAATCCCTTGTAGCAGTGTCATTTTCTTATTATAGATAATGTTTAGGCTAGGAATTGAAGCGGCTAAGATTGTAGAGATCGGAGAAGCATCCTTTCCGAAGTCTGTTCCACAACCTAACAGTTCTGGGGAAGAAGTCTTCTAAGTGGAACTTCCTCCTACCAAATGGAATACGAAGGGAATAAAGATGCGTCAACGCTGTGGACGTGGCGGGTCCTAGATATGAAGGTCTGACCTCGTGGCACTACGGAATGTAATTTGCCATGAAAATAGCGATAGACTAGCGAGATTCAGCCACATTTTGTTTGTGGGAAAAGTGGTACAGGGTAGAAAATATTTTATCACCCACATGGCCGCCTATACGCTTTTGAACACTGTTAGGGGTGCTAGGTGAGGGTCGATTGGCTAACAGGCTAAACTTGCAAATCCATTGCTGCTGGATTATGAGTTTCTTCATCAACTATAACCCAGTGGGGAAAGTGTTGAAGGGTGAAAATATTTAATCCCCTCACAAACTGTGGGAAATGCGTTGGAAGGGTTTGAAATACTTTATCATTATACTATACTATAAGGCTGTGGGAAAGGTCACGAAGTTTGAAAAGTACTTCATAACCTATAAGGGTGTGGAAATGCGTTGAAGAGTAAGAAATACTTCATCACCTGTAAGGTTGTGGAACAAGTGCTGACCGGTGAAAAATACTTCATCCCTTATAAGACTGCTCAGATAATTTTGATGCCTGTCAAGGCTGGAAAGGTAGAGATTTGTCGAGATCTGATCCTCATATATCTTTCCATTTGTTATTTACACATAGTGATTGTAACTTTTGATGTCTGTTGATTTATTCCATACACAATTGCCTTTAGTTTTAGCGATGGAAATCTGGCAAATTATGAATGACTGATCCTATGTATTTTTTTAGACCGTATATATTTTAACAAAAAAAAACGAATAAAAGATTTCAGGAGATATTACATACTTATATTAGATAATTATAGAAATTTTAAAACAAAGAATGCTTTTAAATGAAAATTAAGCGTAAAAAAACTTAATCTGTTAAAAGCTGTTTTAAAATAGCTTCTTTTGTCTTTCCTGCCAAATTATTGAATTCTTCAGACTTCCCCAAAATAAGCATGTGTTTCCTTTTTTATTATATATCTAGATTCCTTACCAAACCTAGCCTACAAGACAGCCTTGCAAATTTAGGATACCTCCCTATTAGGTGAGTGTATAAACTAGGGGAGATAGGTACTTATGAACAGGGGTAGAGGTTTATCCTTTGTTTCTTTATTAGGACCTGAACTCTTAAATTTTATTCAATAATTTTTTATTTTATTTTTCTCTCCTCCGTCAATAGGATTAGATAGGTTTGTCTATCATCCGGTTCACACTCCTCCTCTGTTTTTTGAACAGGAGTAGAGGTTTATCCTTTGTTTCCAGTTCAGGATTGGATTTCCGTTTCTTTCTAAAGTGTACTTCGTCTGTATTCTCTTAACATCTCCGACTAACAACTGACTAATTATTTATTTTTAGTAATACTCTATCTTGAGTGTCTCTTGGGCCTTGTATTTGAACATTATTAAAAAATACTCGAACGGGATATAACATAATGTCGTCTTTAAAGTGGAACTTCCACACGCACGGGACTTGGGGGGGGGGAATTGTTGAACCCTCATCGGTGATTAAGAGTGGGTAATTCCTTCATTTTTTTCTTTCTCTTTTTTTTGTCTCCCTCTGTAGGATGTTACAATTATCGTTGGGCAGTTGTACTTCAGGCAGGTGAATATTATGCGTTTTTGTCAGATCAAAGGTGCTGATTTGGAGTGGCATTTTAATGTCGGCTAGGGGAGAGGATTTAGAGCCTCTAAGTTGTATATATGTCAAACCGGTTTGTGCCAGGATAAAGGCTTCTTTATTTTAGTTAATCTACAAACTTTAACTTCGCTTGACGCAAAGTTCATTTGCTTCCTTTAATTTTGGTCCCCGTTTCTTTGCTTTGTTTCTCATTTATCCCCCACCTTTCAGTTATTGTCGCTGAGATTTTGGAATGAGCGATATATTTACCATTAAAACAAATAATTTTTCACTTTTTTCCGGTCACTTCTGTTCATTCTGCCATGAATCCATGACAACAACCCAGTGGACAAAATCCCAGTCAATAACAATAGGATTATGTGTAACAGCTATTCGCTTATTATATTCCATCTAAGAGTTTGGCGGAGTTCATGAAAGGTGTTGCAGCATCAGCTTGAAAAATCTGACCAGTAAAATAATCAGAACATTTGAAAGATCGTAACAATAAAACTGAACGAGTACGAAAGATTTTAGGAAAAAGGGAGACCTTTATCGGGCACACAGCCAGTCTGTTGCGTTTCCTCGCGTACAGACCGCCATTTTATTTTCATTTGCTTACTTACACGATGCAATATTTATTCTTGCCTTAGTTTTATTTATGGTGTTCTATTCCCCCCCCCCACGCAACTTCCAAGTTTGTATTTCATCTCTGCAATCTTCACAGTTGGTGTTTTCTTGCCTACACACTCTATAAACCCGTTTCCGCTTTTACCTTATCATGAATACGTAATTTTTCGCTCACCCCGAAAGATTTCTCTGCAATTAAAAGCGCCCAATTATACAGATGCTTGTTTTGATAAGAGATATTTTTCGGAATCATTCCTTTTCTCAAAGGATTAAACCGTTGTTGATTCTAGTAACTATTTTAGAAATCCAGGAATTAGCTAGGCTAGAACGCAAACTACAAGGAAGCAAACACTCGCTTATTTTTTTTATAGATACACATCCACTGGGGGCAAACAAAAAGCTCTTTCGCAAAATTTATAAAATATACTGAGTAAAGTGGCTCAAATTGAATAATTTTTTTTTTAATATTTTTGGTTTGAATGAAACTAGTTTTCATCTACTATCGGTTAACTCCAGACTGAACTCTTTCGCCCTGTCGGTTGGGGTAAAAAAAAATATGCTGGATACATCTGTGCCCAGCCAAAAAAAAAAAGAAGTGCCCCCGCCTACTGTTTACTGGACCTACGCCTGCCTTTTTCACAGTAGTGCAAACCAAATCTACGTCTATCTATCACTAATCATATAATTCAGCAATAATACTTAGCGAACTAATAGACTAATCTATTAATAATACCTATATCTATTACTTATCAGAAATACATAATTCGGTATTAAACAAACTGGAAAAAGTTGATATACAGTGTAATCCGAATATAAGAGATTTTCTCTGGTCCCAAATTAGAGTCTGTGTTAATGTATATAAATTAGACCAAACCCGGATATAAGAGACTTCTTGTTCGGTCCCGGCAACTCTCTTATATCCGGGTTACACTTACTGTAAAACAAAGAAAAGCGGAACTGCTAAAACGGTTTTGGTTTCTTTCGTTTTACGGTATATCAACCTATTCCGGATATTTTCAAAATAATGAAACCCCCTGTAACATGCGCCTTTATAGCTAACTGTTATTGTAGAAAAACAATTGCTTTGAGAATGTAATTCCCTATTCAGTTCTGTGGCTTTTATCGATAATGCTGTTTAATTTGACTTTGCATATATATATATATATATATATATATATATTTGAAGAATTATCGACCGAAAAAACAAATGTTTAAACAAATCCTTTACCCATTTGAAATTCGGTTGGAAATCCTGAAATTTTCTGATAGATACCAAAAATATTGGTACTTTGTTTGCCAAACTTCTATATTCAGAAACGATTTCACTTTTTGAGAAAAGTTGATATTGATCGATTTGTATGTGGCTCATTGCTCTGGCTTGTTTCAGTCATCTTCATGAATCCTCCCCACCAATTTATTCAGCTCCACGAGGATAATTGCCATATTGTTTCAGTATTTATTTTTGGTTTCCAAACAGGTAATCGAATACACTTGATCACACCCACTTTATTCACTCGGCTACTATTCATTGATAGTTCAATGGACATAATCGCCTTCGGTCAGGTTGCTAGCCTTTACCAAGACTTCAACACCACCCGCTTGTACTTGGAGCGGAGTATACAACTTTGTGCCGAGAAATAAGCCAAAAAAAAAAAAAAAAGATGATGAGGTAATTGCGTTTCGCCCACTCTTTTTCTTAATGCGTCTATTCAGACGAGAACAGAAAGTCATTTTTCCTTGTTTTGTTTCACTTGTACAATTTTTTTTTAAATCCAATGTTCCTTCAAAATGGAGAGAATCATGCCTCTCGATGAATTCCATTTTTTATCTGTGAAAATATGAACGTTTGCAAAAGATAGTCGTTTAACGTTTTTATTCCGTCTACACTGCCACTCAAGGCTAGAGAGGGCCATCTACACTCCTGTTTAAAATATATCCAAGTCGGGGAGAAGAAGTGAACACCCCTTTTATCAAGGGGGTGAATTTGAACTCTGATCGCTGGCTCCACTTTCTGTGGCGATAGCCTTTCACTGCTCTTTGCTTAGGAAATGAAAATTCCAAAATGAAGCAGATTGTCGTTAAAGTCAAATCCTCAGGTTAATTTTAATTCAGTCAGCAGAAAATGCTAGACCTTGTGAAGAACTGACTGTAATGCGACTGGAAGTGGGGTTTAAAGACTTGTATTTATTTTCATGTTCTAGTCATTCAATTTTTGCACCTCGATTGCTAAGAATCTAAACTTTAAGCAGATTTCTCACCGAATTTTTGTTTCTGGTTATGCATGACCATTGGGCACAAATACATTATCACTGATGACCATAGATCCGTTTTCAAATCGGCACTCAGCAGAGTTGGACAAGGTCAGTCAATTCCTGAAACGAGGTTGAAGGAATCTAAACTTGTTAAACACTCAATAAAAAAGTGTTTTTTGGTGGGGGGTTGTATTCTGTATAGGGTGTATTTATTGATAGCTCCACACTAAATCAATTGACATTGTCACCTTTGACAAATAACTTCTCAATGGTGCCATTTGTGAAGCAAAGATAAAAGCCTCGATTTTTTTCAATAATTATTTTAATTGTAGGAATATCCTTCCCTCTTTAAAGATTAGGGTAACACAATTTTCATATCACTACTCGTATCAGAATAGCGAAAGGTGCCTTTCGGTAACTAAAAGAATATTAAGAAAACCGGGAAACTTTCTTGGAAACAAATTGAAAACTTATGTAATATCAATCTTGTGACAAAAGAAGAGATCTTAAGGCAACAGATCTGATTCTAAAGAAGGATGCTCGACGGATCACGTGAGCAATGAAGAAGTTAACAAAAAAGACCCATTTACTTAGGATTAGAAAATTGAAATTTTTAGGACAGAGTGAAGGAAGGGTGCTTGAATAATGACACTGACAGAACATTGAAAGCAAATGTGTGTAGGGGGGGTAAGTAACCTGCCTAACAGGCTTGTCTACGTGGATGTCGGAACATAAATATGGAAGGCTAGTAAGCGGACTAACTTTGTTTAAAGTTAGATAGGCAAGGAAGTTGCGGAAAGCGATGGTTGCGCACGTCCTCAATGAGCGCGGCCCATCGTTGTTAATCATAACACAAGATTTTTTTCTCGTTAATACCAGTGATTGAGTAGACGTTCCAAGGCTTGAAATGAAAGTCAATTGATTACTAGTCACCTACGCTCATTTAGTGGAAGGAACGAAAATGCAAAATGGTTTCTTAGTCTAAACAATTTGTGGTACAATAAACAAAGACTTAATAACCATGTCCTCCTCCGCATTTGTCGATTAACTCGTTTAATTTTTTTGTTTTCTTTCCCTATCTTTCATACATCGTCTGAAAAGTGGCAGGGACGAGTCGGGAAAAGACGATAGAAATTACAGTTCCTGATAATAGTTCATCTGTTATCATTGCTTCTTTCGTTGGATGCTTGCCAAATCGGCCGATCTCGAAAAATAACAATATCCGGTGAAACGGGCGCTTAAGTGTGTGTGTATGCACACACACACATATATATATATATATATATATATATATATATATATATATATATATATATATATAGGTACCTCCACGAAATCGCTAAAAAAAAAGAGCATAGCTTGATGAAAAGACGCCAACCTTGCCGAAAACTAAATTTTATTGTCTAAATGATTATGTTATTATTAAGAGGAAAGACCAAAGTTTTTTTTTTAATTATTTTTAAAAAATTTTCCTTCTTTTAGAACATTCTAAATTTTGATTAAAAAAACCTTTTTTCTATTTGTATCAGCGGAACTAGTAAATAACATAGACAATTTTTAGCACGTATTTTTGGTATGACACACATTAATTTGAAAAATCGTGCAAAAATAGAAATAATTATCGGATGTTAATGAAACTTTCAGGAACTATTCACAGATGATCGAAATTATTATAAATATGTTTTTTTTTTATGAAAGTCAGGGTAGAAATATTTTTAAAAAATATTTATTACCCCCCATAACTAATTTTATGAAAACGCTAGAAATTCGATCGCATCGGTTTTAGTGATTACAATAATTAAAAAGCACAGGGCTTTGAGGAATGCAAATCATTTTTTTTTTTGTTTTTAATTGGATACGCAGTACCTGAAAATCAGCTCTGAATTGTAACATACAAAACTCAATAAAAAAAAGATATTATTTAATTTCAAATGCTTTTATTTGCTTTTAGTTGTTTTTATGAATATGGACAATATTTTCTGAAAGCAAAAAAATTTTTCGATGAAAAATGAATTTTAATACAATTATTTGTTATTTCATTAATTATAATAGATTTTACATTTAAGTTGTTAAAATATTATAAAATTAGTTAAAAGCCGCATCAGCTTTCATAAGTGTCCGTATGAGATAGATCTTTTTTTAGCGCGTTGTAAATTGTATCATTTTGACTAATCAGAAGATTAGTAAGTAAGAAATGTAATTTTGTGCTTATAATCGAGCTGTAATTATAAAATACGGAAGACCAACCAGAATATAATTAAGTTGCGTTATTTGAGTTAAGCATTGTTCTCCGCTGTTAAGGCCTTTACTTTTGCGAAACACGTGTGGAGAAGTTAATTTGATTTTTCAATTTCAACTGAGAAGGGTACCTACAAGTATAAGTATCATCTTATGAAATTTATATGATCTTATTTTTATATCAATCTCAGTTACGACATTTTTCCATAAATGAAATATCAAAATTAATAATAAAATGAATACAAATAACAGTAGAATGTAATAAATGTACATAAAATTATAGTATTTTATGTACAATTCTGATAAAATTTCATAAGAAAGGTACCTATAAATTAATTAGATACCTTTCTTAAGAAATATGAAATTTAATGTCACTCTTAACAGTTTTATTTTAATTTCTTTACAATATATTTCCCATAAAGCATCATAAACGTAAAGGTGAAAGCTAAGTACAAAAAAAAAAAAAAAATTAGACCGCTGAAAGTTTTCGTTAAAAATAACGGGGTAAATAATTTGTTCACGTAAATGTAAATTATTTCACTTTTCTCCTTCCGTAGAACAAATTAGCCTCATGGAATTCGTAAATATATCATTCATCACATGTCAAGAGACGCGAAAGTTTATGACCTGCTTTGTTTTATTTTCAAATTACATCTTTTTGGCACAAAAGCTAAGTTAAGTTTGGTTCAAAATATTTTAAATAAACATTATAATTTCTGATTTTCTTAAAATAAGTTTTGAAAAAATGATAATTGATATTTAAAAAAATTTCAAAGTCAGATTTCCAGTTTTTTTTAAAATGGAAAAAATGGTCAATTTTGCTGACTCAAAAAAAAACTAGATTTTTAACGAAAATTTCGGACGTGCTAGGAACGATTAAAAAATGGAAAAAATACCCCAAAAATACTTTGACCTTTCCTCTTAATAATAACAAACATTTAGACGATAAAATTTTGTTTTCGTCAAGTTTGGCGTCTTTTTCATCATGCTATGCTCTTTTTTTAGCGATCTCGTGGAGGTACCTATATATATATATATATATGTGTGTGTGTGTTATACACAAAAATATGCGTGCTGGATCTGTTCGGAAAGTATTCAGTCACTCAGAACCATTCTAACACAGTGATTAGGCGTCGTCCATTAAATTTGGCAGACAAAAAAAGCTCTACTGAGCATTCGTGATATATATCGTGTGTACTGTTTGCCCAATCGAGGAGATTCTTAACGTCACATCCAGGGTTGGTACCCTGTGAGTTACATCCCCCCTCCACATACACACACGATAATTCACTTGTTAATACTCTCTTGATTTGCTCCATATGTTCAACCGTACAATTTATTCGGAAGTGCGACAGACAACGAGGGCAAAAAATGTCCTATTTTGGTCATAAATGCCGTTCTACTGTCCTCAAGAAGAAAATTTGAAATTTGATTCTTGGCCCCTGTGCCCCATGTACATGATAGGGGTGGAATCACTTTTGAATCTAGCCTTATGACATATTCCGTTGGAGTGGATTTTCTTTAAATGAAATTGGATGCAAGATCTGCTCCTGGATTCAATAAACAAATCTTTTATTTTTCTTTCTGTTCCTCCTCACCAAGATAATGTTTTCTGCTTTCTGTTGTTTCTTTCATATTTTTTATTATACCGAGACTGTTTTGCCGTTTTCAGGTTTATTGGTGACTTCCCCCTGCTCCGAATCTCAACTGGCTGTTAATTTCCAGCCTGCTTGCATTTATTTGTTTTTGCTTTCCCCAAAATTTCCGTTTATTGGAGTCTTTCTTGTTGTCTGTCTGATTCTTTCTCTCATAGTGTGTGTATATATATATATATATATATATATATATATATATATATATTCAAGCATTTTTGGTTGAATAATCTAGACATATTTCTCTTTATTTTAATCCTCTTAATGTATAAGTATAGCAACAACGTTTTAAAATACCTATAACTATTTTTTTTTGGATACTCAAATTGTAAAAGAATTAATATATATATATATATATATATGTATATATATATATATATTCGTGTTTTTGTAGGCTGAGTAATTTTTTAAAATATTAATATTAAAAAGAATTTAAACTAAGTTACCTCAGTTACATATCCTTAATCTAAATTGACTATAACTGAGGGAGTACATGCACATTTATAATCCCAACTATCAATTACGCTAATTTTGTCGTGCATATTCACCCTGAAGATGACTGCATTCAAGATTGGATTATTGGAAACTCTTTGGAATAACTGAAACAACGCACAGCGTGTTTAGTAAGTTTTGTAAAAGCACTAAGAAATTGATGTTTGAATTTGAGATGATTAAAATAAAAATAGGCATCTGCTTAGATCATTCAATCGAACATTTTTATTCAAAAAATTATAAGATGAACATGCTATAACATCTATGGTAGGTAAAATAGCCATTTTGTTTCAAATTCTGTTTTGTTATTATTTGATGCTGTTGAATTAGAATATTTTTCAAAGATTCAAATTAATGTAAACACCTTCAGAAAGGGAAAATTTATTAAGCTTACAATTCAAAAATACAAATATATGAAAATTGAAAAAATTTGACAACGACCCTTGATTATAATAATTAATGCCTTAATGTTAGTGTTTGACTAAAATAAAAATCATTACAACTGATTGATTTTAAATTTTACTATAAAATTGAAAATAAAAATTATCCATTTTAAATATAACCTGTATTAAGTTTCAAATATTAAATTATTTAAAGAAAGTATTGAGGTAAAAATACAGTTTATTATTTATTTTGTTTTAATCGAGGAGCCAAAATCTGAGCGCAAACGCTAATCTAAGGAGAAACAAATATTGCAACAACATAGATACATTTGATGTGATGGTATTGGCAGGGGAAGAAATTTTGCAAATGACAATACATACCCAATCATAATATACAAACACAGACATATTTAGATATATAAACAAGCAAAGACCGGAGATCGGTAGATTCGGAAAAAAAATTTGGAGAAAACCAACGAATCTATTAAAAGCACCCGTGGACTCTTACAGTGGATTAATACCGCGGATGTTATCAACTGATTCACTGGTATCCAAAATAAGGACAACTGCACTTTTATACAGTTCGACATGATTGACTACTATCCCTTGATATCTAAAGATCTGTTCAATTTGGCTTTGGATTTCGCTCAGGAATACACCAATATTTCTGAGAATGAAATGGATAAAATCTTGAAATGCCGAAATTCTCTTCTGGTTTACAATGAAGAACAGTAGACCAAAAAGAGTTCCAGTGATGATTTTGACATCTCGATGGCTTCTTTAGATTCTACTGAAGCATCTGACTGTGTGGGATTATTTCTTTTATACAATTTAAGTGCCTTTGAGTGCCTAGATTCTGATAGTATTTGCTTATATAGAGTTTATGGCTTATTAGTAGTTAAAAACTACAAAAATTAACGTAGATCGCATAAGAAAAATGATCCATAGGAAATTTAAGGATTTAGGTCTTAAGACTATAGTTACAATTAACATTAAACAGACTTTCTGGATGTTACCCTAGACCTTAAGAATAGTACTTTTCAACCTTATTATTACTTTGACTTGAACCTTTGTGGGTTTGTCTATGTCTTTATTAATGTATATGTGTATAATTGCCTATATATGCCTTTCATTGTATGTATATGTGTCTGATATTATATTTCCTTTTCTTTCTTTCCTGTTTCGTCCTATTTTTTGCGTGTTTATATATCTAAATATGTCTGTGTGTTTGTATATTATGATTGGGTGTGTATTGTCATTTGCAAAATTTCTTCCCCTGCCTATACCACCACTTCAAATATATCTATGCTGTTGCAATATTTATATCTCCTTAGATTAGCGTTTGCGCTGAGATTTTGACTTCTCGATTAAAACAAAATAAAATGTATTTTTACCTCAATACTTTCTTTAAATAATTTTATATTTTAAACTTAATACAGGTTAAATTTAAAATTGGTAATTTTAAATTTTATAGTAAAATTTAATATTAATTAGAATGATTTCTATTTTAGTCAAACACTAAAATTAAGGAATTAATAATTATAATCAAGGGTCGTTGTCAAGTTTTTTTTGAATCTTCATATACTTGTATTTTGATTGGTCATTGCAGCTTATGTAACAGCGTTTCCCTTATTGAGATGTTTGGTTGATTTGAACCTTCTAAAACTCTTTATTCTACATTCAACAGCATCACTTGATAGGACCCGAGAAATGTTGAAACAATGGTTATTTTTCTAGTGATGTTATAACATGCTTGTTATATTTTTGAATAAATAATATTTGCTCTATATTGAGCACACTTTTAAGAATAGTATTTTTGGTTATTGGAATTTATTCCGTCTACATTAATCCTGTACTTAAAGGGATATATATATATATATATATATATATATATACACACACACATTTTATTTTAGGATATTACATCAAAAACATGTCAACGCTACATAATTGCAGTCGCGTTTCGATACGAATTAACGCATCTCATCAGGCGTTAGTAAATAACTGGTAAGTAGACAATTCACTGAGATTTAAAAGCAAGATACCTCCTTTTTACGAGAAAGGGAAGAAAAAATAAGAAAGGAGAGATGTTTGCAGGGTTTGTTTTTTTTTGGGGGGGGGGGTAACAACCAATCGAAATGACCTAAGCTAGGTTTAAAGTAAGGGGAGAAACCAAAGTTAAGAAGCGGCCGTTTCGGTCATGACCCCCATATTTAGAATCATAGACAGAACCCAGACGCCGCATACAATGTCATACACCAGACAATGTCATATCTTAGAAATGATGAAAGGTAAATTTAACCAATTACTCGGCAAGCTACATTCCCTATGAGTTACAAAAAAAAAAACAAAAAACTCTTACAGTTGGTAAAGAAACAGGCCCTTTAAGAAACTAATGAATTATTTAAACATATAGAAGTAAAATAAAATTCAACTGTTGAATTAAGGTTCTTTATGTAGGGTGTTAATAGCAATAACCAATCAATGCAAAATGTTAAGATGTCGGCCAAGCGCCAATACATATGTACCAAATGTTACCAACGCTACTAGAAGATTAATACAAAAATTATATTAAATCGAAATTGATCTTATCGATAGAAAAATAAATCGTCAAAAATTAAAGTTTAGCACTATTGTAGGGCAAAAGGTAGAGTATGTTTACAATTTACCGTTAATTCAAATCTTTGATTTAATAAAGCATTCTTATCAAAGAAATTGATTATCTGCATTTTTTCCTGTAAACACAGAAATCAAGGTTCATATAAGGATCTACATGTCCTTGTCAGTTTAAAATTTTCCATTTCACTTGGAGTTTTATTTTCATCTTTCAACCTCCAAAAATATTTCGAAAATTATGTATTATTTCTATAAGTATTATTAGTAAAAGACGGCGTGTGTTGATACCACCGGGTCTTGAAAGGATTCTTAGTACTACCAATATAGAATTTTTCAACCTTCGGATTTCCCATTGTAGAGATAGAACAAAGATAAAAAAAAGAAATTCAGTTAAACATTTATTTGACAATGAGCATTGGTTAGGATTACAAAATTATACAGCATGTGGGTATAGTCTTCTTCAGCCCTAGATTGACTGTCTCCGAATCAGGGGTTTTGAATTTAGTTTAGATAGCACTGGGGAGACCTCCTTTTAGATAAGGAGCCTGGGCTGGTGAGAAGGGAAATTTATTTTATTATTATTATTATAATTATTATTATTATTATTTTATTTTTTTATTTTTTATTTTTTTTGAATGACCAAAGCTTTTAGTTGTATGTAAATAAATTTAGGTTCCTGCTAGAGGATACGAAACTATACCCACAACATATGTTTTAATAGGATTGACAATAAATTGTATTTCAACAATAAGGGTTTTATATTAAGTGATGAGGGATTTAAAGACAAAACATTTTAAAGTTATCTAAATAATAGATTCCCAAAAAGCAATATCGAAAACATCCAATGGAATAAATCATTATATATATAGTTTTTTTTTTCTTTTTACTACTTATGTCGCTAAAAACTCTTCACAACCATACTTAGTAACCTCCTGACTCAGCGTTCTTCACTCCACAAATAAGAAATTTAACTTTCAGCTGAACACAACAATTTTGTCTTCAACAATAATGAACAATGTAATAATTCTCTTGCAATAAACAATACCCTGATGATGACATTGAGCTATGTAGAAAGTACTCGGAATAAAAGAAATATGTATCAACACTGCGATTTTCTCTCGACCTTCAATAACGACACTAAAAAGCTTATCCGATCGAAAATAAGTAAACAGAGCATGTCTAAATTATTCAACGAAACCTGTCTCAATGAAAACATGCTGCCAAAATATGCGCATATATATATATATATATTAATGACGGGATAATGGTTCTTGCAATCTTGAAACAGAACTTTTCTATCACAATCCCTCTCTTCAATACGAATGATCTCGATTTTGTAGGTTTAAACTTCATTCTTGCCCTAGTCATTAATATCCACCGACATCCAGTGACAGTAGCTGTAGCAACAGTCAGATCGTCCATATATGCACGAATTTGAGATTGTCGTACTCCGTTTCTCACCACTGGACCTTGACACTCAACTTCTGTTGACTTTACTGTTCATGGTTAATGTAAATAATATTACTGATATTGCACATCCAGTTATAATTCTCCTTTCTAACCGATGCCAATCGGAAGATATTAAATCAGAGGTTGTTTGTATGCTATGAGATTTCTTACATAGATAGGGACATGGTATCTTCTGGGAGCTTCCTCGACTAATTTGTGTGGAACGGATCCATGTACATTAGCAAGGTCTACACACAGTACGACTAAATCGCCTTTCCCTACTTCTACTTCTCTTAGGAGCTGCTTTATCAGGCCAGTATGCTCCTGGAATGTTGGAAAATCCCTCCCTTTTCTACTGAAGTATCTATGTAATTGTTGACACCATGATAATGCTGAAGATTTTGTTCTCAGTGTCCAGTAAAGAAATCATTCTAAACTGTTAAACTCCTTTTAGGAATTCATACTGCATTAGCGAACCTTCACTGTCTTGCAATTCTACTTCCTCAAATTGTTTTAAATAACTTCCAGAGATGTACCTGAATATTCGTACATCTCTTATAGACACTATAGAGAATACCGTTGTGTCATGGGCCGAAGCTGATGTAGCTGCCAATATAACCCCTTTCATTCTTTCAAGTTCGGTGCCCTGAGGTTGAAACCTATTCTGGTGGTTCAGGATGCACGATTGCATTGTTTTCTCCCAGATTATTTTCTCTCTTTATCACTGAGTGTCGGAATAAAAGAATTTATTTCTTCCACCGTACACTCAAGATTACCATTTCTCTTGTCTTCGAGTAATCTCTTCGCAAAACCAAAATGGATGAAGGCTGATCCTTTTCTAGCCCCCCCCATTTCGCACGCTTTCTGTGACATTCCGCTCTACGAAGTGTTTCCTCGATATCGTCTCTTTAGAGATCTTAGCTCGTGTCTAAACTGGTGAATTCTCTTTTCCCGACGGTTATTTCTGGTTTATTTCTTGTGTTCTTTTTTTTTTTTTTATCATAACGTAATCTTTCTGACGCGTAACTAATGATAGTTGGATATAATCTACTCTCTGCGTCCCCTTTCGATATCGTTCGTAAAATATCGCTCACATCCTGATGGAACTGTTGGCCATCGTCCTTCTCATGAGCAACGGGTCAAACATTTTGTCCTGATCTGGTGGATTTTAAGACAACGTGGATTCTTACATTCCTTCCCACAGATGCATTTCACTTTCGTAATCCGGGTGTAATACTTGGTCAAAAGCCTTTCATCCGTCCTGATGGGATCTCATTCCCTCTTCTCTCTCTCTCTCTCTCTCTCTCTATATATATATATATATATATACATATATATATATACATATATATATTACTCTTTCTTTCTCTCTTGCTCTCCCTTTTCTCTGGTCCTTGTGACTTCTGGAAAATCTCCAAGCAATATTATCAATTGAGCCAAAGCGTCTATCAGAAATGGCCCTGAAGTTATTTCCTCCGCGTCAGATATGGTTATTTGCAATGAGCTTTGACTGTAATTCTAAGTTAGACGAAAAAGCTTCCTCTTACTTGATTTTCCCCATTCTCACGGAGCACAAATTTTGTAATATCGCTGAAATAGTACGGGAAGTTTGAAAGAATTGTAGAAAGCATTGATTCTAAGAAGGTCACCGGTCCGGATAAAATCCCGGTGGTTGTTCTTAACCCAGAGCTGTCATCAGTTTTGACTACATTGTTTAACTGATGCCTAAAGGAGAAACGTTTCCTAAATTTATGGAAAGTGTATTTGCTGTTTGCCCATCCCCGACGCAATATTGAATTCTCAACCACATTAGTGTTATCGACAAAACGATTGTTTCTGATCAGCAAGAAGAACCCTCACCTGAGCTACAAACTGTATGGATTACGCTCACCTAGGGCTAGTGCTGATGTTCTTCATTACACACAGAATAGGTGATTAATTTTGTTTAACAGCTTTTCAATCGCTATTATTTAATTGTTATTTAATGCTAAAATTTAAGTTTTTCTGGCTTCAACTAAATTAACGCAATTTTATGCCTTCAATTACAGATAAAATGTATTGTTGGACATGGGTTAGGGGTTGTGTGTGTGTGTGTGTGTGTGTGTGTGTTATATAATGCACACAAACACAGTGGGGGGGGGAACAAATAATCATACACAGATAAATTTTAATTGATTGTATTTCCAATGGAAATTTCTTGCAAGCTACATTCCAACAGTCCTGGCTTCCCCAGCTAAGACCCATCAGGCGATGTATGTTTGGAGCGAACCATCCCCACCCCATTCCCCTCGTATTACATTAAGAATTTCCATTTGTGTAAAAAAAATTCCAGAGAGGATGCTTTCCCGATCACTCGAATCTTAACTTATTCGAGTTTATGGGCAACCGTTCCTTCCTACATATACAAACTGCACTTGTTCACCTCTTGCAGCAACCTCATTAAGTAACACTCTACACTGAGTAGCTCTTTGGCACTGTATTGCGTGAATATTAATGTTTAAAAAATAACCTCTTCGGGTTATATCCAGCAAGCCATTTTCACTTTTCTGCTGATAAAAATCTTTCCCATGACACGGTTCGAGACTACCAGCAAAGACTGAACCAGAATTTATAATTTTAGTTTTAAAATTCTGTGAACACCAGAACCAGCTCGTCAGCGGGTTTAACAAATTCATTCATTTTCGACGTCTTATCAACACTTTACAGGTTATTTGAAGCCAGAAATATGTTTTTTTCTCTTTGTTTTGAGATAATGTTTTAGTGATACAAATCTCACTTATTAAACCGTAGCTGGGGGAGAAGAGATGAATTCATACATTTCCCCCATGTTATTTGCTTGTCAGTGAATCTAAGGAACCCCACCAAAAAATATAAAAATGTATCGGCCAGAGAGACAACCTCATGCTGGAAATTCACACCAATGTGTATTATCAATATGACGGAGTTCCCCGAAAAATCCAAGAGTTACGAATTTGGTAGATCCCGTGGGATTACAGAAGCTTTAAAAAATAACTGTCTGTCTTTGTGATCGACAAAATTTGTCGCTCCGCATAAGACACCGTTATCAAATCCTTAACGTCCCTTGGGATAAAACCTTAACAAAATATTAAAGGTAAGGGATATTTCATGTGGGGACCATAAAGATGCCTCCAATCATGATTTAATTACTAGAGACCTTATTTTAAGAACGGAATATGAGGGCAGGCGTAGAAAAACGTTTCAGTATATGAGGTCCAGCTTATTTGGCACAATTTGGGCAAATACTCAATGCTTCCGACGACGACTTGAACGGGAGATGGAGCTTCGAAAAAATGATAGATCGTAAAGCCTTCGTCTCATCCCCAACTGTCTGGATGGAGAGAACCAGAAAATGCCGGTCATCGTGACAGGCCGTAGACCAGCATACTGGAACTGTAGAGAGATCGGTCACCTCTCCTCTTCCTGCCCAGTGAAAAAGGCCTCTGGTTTTCTGGCCCCAGCCGATACAAATCCCCCTTAGGTCGAGTCTGTTATTTCCGCCTCGCTTGTAATGGGCATGCCAGCGACCGGGACTGGTTTGGTTAAAACCCCCGTCTCACTGCCCCCATTCCCCAAAAAGCCTTTGGATCTCATTTCAAAATTATCAAAGAGAAAAACCTATCCCCTGCCAATACTCCTAATCCATACCCTGTCCAAACTCCTATCAGCACACCCAAGAAATCCGATAAATTCGAAAAGACAAAGAAATCCTTCAACTGTTTCAAATGAATCCACTACCAAAAGTCTAAATCTATTTACAACACGGGGAGGGAGAGATGTGTGCCGGACTACGAAAGAACAGGAAGAGTGCTTTAACCCAGTCAAGAAAAATAAAATACCTGAAAATCCTAATAAATTTTAAGACCCTCAATGATCTGGATATTGAAACTTCAAACAATTTCCCCAAAAGCTGAAAATAAGATCCGGTGTTGGTGGTCAACAGATTTGGGACATTATTTAAATTATTCGGACAATTTCGCCATATTTATTATAACATTTCGGCCGTTGTACGCTCCGGTCGTCTTCAGTTGGTTGGTTTGTCGAACTGAACTCTTTATTTCGCCTACTGGGGTAAACTGTTCTAGTTCCACGTGCTGTGTCGAATGGATGTCAGTTATCTCCTGCTTAATCCCCTTTCCAAGTTCTCCACCGCCTTAACCAGGTATTAAACTCGCACTCTTTGGGTCCTGTCACTGGATCTAACTAATACCTTTATCCACTGTGCCATGTGTCCTTGACGGGGTGCAAGACGGTAACAGGAGCAAAGAGCAACCGTGACGTCGGTTGGATGAGTGGAAGGGAGTTTCTCTTCCTGGGTCTTTCATCTGGACTGATGGGCCGGTCAAGATTCTCGGCGTCTGGTTCGGTACCGATCTCATCTTGTTAATGTATTGGTCGGAAGAGTGGGAGAAGGCCGAGGTCGCAGTTTGTCTCGGAGGAATATTTCCTTAATGTGGTGGTGGCGGGGGGAGTATGTGTCACACTTCTACCCGGTTATCCTTTGCCGACTCTCCGTACTTCCACTTCGTCTACCACACTAATGACATTCTGAAGGCAGTCTGGGTATGCTTAACGTTGAAATTCGTCAATATAGGTTTTTCATTGCGTTCCTAGATAGAATGCGTCTTCAATCGGAAGGTGAGGGCGAATTCTGAGAGGAAGACGCCCTAAAGAACTTTCCATCCTCAAGGCGAGTGCTCCATCTATCGTGAATGTCGGATTGCTCTGAAACACCCTCTTACGGTCGACGGATGGCCTCTCCAACGTCCAGGCGTTGTCTCGTAGGGAATTATATTGTGGGTTATTTAGGGGTTCGTTCAAGATGATCTTAGAGATGAGCTCGCTCTTACGAAGTAGGATGCTCACTCAATATGGCCTTAGACGCCCGTGTTGAAATGCCTTAATGATTCATCACTCACCTGGCTGATGTTTCGATGAATCCTCTGGGTCGTCAAAAGACTTTGTTCAGCGGGCTTGAAGAAATCTCCAAACTGCATTCGCTGTGAAGGAGTGGAGACCTTGGATCACACCTCTCATTGCAGGTTAGTCCCGTTGGACAGGTTTATTGAAGATATGGTTCGCATGAAGCACGGAAAATTTTTTTTTTTCGTCCTCGAGGCCAGTTCTGCTTTTAGGAATGGGATACCGTCGTTGTCGAAGGTCGTTGTTCTTTTTCTTTCTAGGTGTAAGGGTTAGTCGTGATATGAAGGACAAGTCAGAAGGAGTTCTATGAGATGCGAGAGTTCACCTCTTCACAACTGATCTTATTCTTTAAGCATCAAGTGAAGATTAGAACGGAAATGCGGCGGCTCTCTTTCATCAGAATTTGGCAAAAGGTGGTTGAGTCTTGAACGTCTGTGTCAAGCATGCCGATTAAAGATAACGAAATTGTTCTAGCTGCATTGAAGCTTCGCAAACTCATCCGAAAGTAGGTTAGTTGGGGGTTGTTTTTTGTCCTTAGTTTCTTCCTTCACAGTTAACTTAGGTAAGACATATATGCTTATTGGCCCATTTGTCTCCATTTTCTTTAGTTTACTTCCCCATCCTCCTTTAGGTGACCAGAGATAGCAGTTCTCTGGTAGATGCGAGACGCCTTTTGTATTTCGGGTGTCACTTTTTATGTGTTTGGATGTGTGGGTTTTTGAGTCGTTGGACGAATGAATGTTTTTTTTATTATTAATGTCCCGCATTAAATTCGTCCAGTTAACTGATGTTCTGCCCCAGTTAAGTATTGTTGGTTGGTATTACTAACAGTATTTTATTTAGTTTCTTGTAGATTATCTCGTATTGTAAATACACATTGGGATTTAGATTTGAAATTATTTTATTCACACCGCCCCACAGACAAGAATTGTACATAGGGAAACTAGTTATGACCTCATGGAGATTCTGAGGTATTATGGTGGATGTAAATTGTAAATAATAAGAATGCGTTGTTTTGGCGTAAGGTATATTGTGGTATGTTCGAGTCGGTAATTGTGGCGAGCTAAGTTTAATTATAAGACAGAAGATCAGTCTTTCCCCATTCCTCCTTTTAGCCTTATGCTACATTTTTTGTATATTTTACAAAATAATTATTGCTTTTTGCTATGGCACCTAGACTTTGTTAATTGAAGCGCAGTACTAGACCGGCGTCGAGATCTCAATTTACAGTTGATCTGGCTAAGATCTAGCCGCAAATTCTATGCTAATAGTTTCTTTTATCTCTTCAGGTCCCATGCTTTCCAACCAACTTTATTGCCTTGCTTAGGGTGATACCGATTAAAAAGGAAATTGGAAAGAAGGTGTATTGAGAACTTTTCAAAGGCTATTAGTGTTAAATACCAACCAACCTCAACGGAAATCCAAATGATGAGCTGATAATTACGAACTGAATGTTTTTAAAAATAGTACGCAATCGATGAGTAGACATCCCGTTTTGGAACTAATAAATCTTATTACTCGGTACAGTCGTCTGTTTTTATGGCTCTAAAATACCATTTAAAAAAAAAATGTAACACTCCTTTCCCTCTCTGCTGCCTTACAACGAGATCCACTCTAAATTCGTTCCCAAAATTCTTCCCTTCCCACTCCATTGGCGCTTTGCAACTACATAAGATCCCATTTCCAGGAATGGCGGACTTCCGCATTACACATTTTTTCTTATCTGTACACTTTCCCCTTAAAGGTATTTGTTAGCGGATTTCTTCAACACCGTTTTTAACCCCACCAGCTGCGAATCACCTGGCGTCGTTTTGATGTAAAAGATAATTAACCTATGAACGAACGGATTTCAAACCTTTCAAACTATGAACGTATCGCAGGTTTTACAAGTATAAAATTGTAAACTTGTAAAGAATAATGTTGGCATCTCACTGTGATCCACACTTGTGGTGATTTATACTTCGAAAATCTGTGGTCAAACCCCAAAAGGGGATGATGATCTCAGTCTTATGTCGCGCTGAGGATTTCTATTCTTCATTGACAATGAAGGCAAATATTATGTGCGTATTTCTAATTATTCTGATTTTGTTGGATAAGAATGTGTAGCCACCAAACATCTCATAACTGGAAGGGGAGTAAAAATCATTGTCCTTTCTTTTTTTTTTACTTTGAGAAAACTGAATAACAGACCTGTTTGACAAGAGTGGGTTTGCTCAGCAGAACGGACACCCAACAAACTTGGCCTTATGCCAAATTAAATTAAATTTAATAAATATTAATACAATACTCATCATTTATCCGTGGGTGTGATATATTCCAAGTTCAAAGACACCAACCGACACACCTACCCCACACTAAAGCAGCGAATAATACTGCTGAACTCTTTAGTGTGTATGTGTGTATTTGGTACAATAAAACTGTTAGAAAAAATTAATAAAACAGATAAAATGTAAGCGTAATTTAGTTATAGGACGTAACATTGTTGCTTCCCGTTGATCTTAATACAATTATTTTTTCTTTCCTTAATTGAGAAATTTTGCCCTTTCATTTAAAAATAATTTACTTTGCGGCATCTGTTTGGAATGCACAATTTGTTTTTGCATTTTTTATCTTTTTCTTTTTAAATAAGCAACTACACAAGTGACGTCAGTGTGGCTGAAGCAAGTTAATAGCTCAAAATTTAACAAAACTTAAGTAAATGTTATTTTTTATTTATTTATTTTTTCACGGTATGCTGTTAAATCGATCTTAAATCTTGACCTTGTTTCACATCGGGTAGATCGGGTATATAGAGATATTTATTTATTATTCAACAAATCTACGAATTCAATTGTCATTTGTTTCTTTACATTTTTGCAAAAACAATGGAATTCAATTAACCATTTAAATAACTGAGGGTACTGATTTTTTTTTTCTTCACTCCTGTCCGCACAAGACATCAATTTGAGTACTGGTTAAAATGTTAAGTTAAAAAAATAAAATGAAAAAAATAAATGTATCAAAATTGCAACTAACACTTGCACTTTGGGACCAGGTAAATAAAATTATTTATTGACTTGTGCGTGCTTTAGCGCGGGTGACGTTGAAGATGTGCTGTTGATAGAGATGCGGTGGGATGATGGGAAGATTGAGTCACTTGAAATGAGTGAGTGGCGTGATTTCAAAATTAACATAAAAGATGATTCTGTGCCCTTCAGACACTGCGCGTGAGGACGACGTGCTCGCGTGACTTGACTTGGCATGTGTTGTAAATATGACAGAAACATGAGAAATATTATTTCATTCTGGACAAAGATTTAATTATTTGACGTAAGCAAGAAAATCGGACATTGGGAGAGAAAAAATATTTGAAACCTAAAATAAACTTTAAAAGAAAAAAAATACTATTGAACTTTCCGGTAATTAATTATTTTTTACTTATTTTAATGTAATTTTTTTTAATATTTTTTTCTTTTTCATTTATTTTTATTTTTTTTTAGGAATATTTTAAAACACATACTGTGTAGAACATCGAAGTGGACATTGGTGTTTTTTCGCAAAAAGGCTGAGAGGGGTAACTAGACGTCCGGGCAGTCCTAGTTCTCCATATATGCCGACCAGGCTTGTAGCGCACCGCGCTACTCCATTGTCTCTCGAGACGGACGGATGCCGACGATATATATGCATTCATATATATTGATTCAATTATGAAAATATGTGTGATAATCTTAACTGGAATTTAAGAACCACCAGTGATTTACAAAAGAGGCCACATATGGAGCAAGAATTGTGGGATGAGATCGCTGTTAGATTGGATGACCTCACACAACCACATTGAAAACTACTGAGTCCACTAAAACACGTTGATATCCATTCTACCCGATCCAAGGCAAAGCGCTCGAGGGTGCTCTTCAGCTTGTCCTTGTATATTAGCCATGGGGCATAACCCCCAGAAACCCACACAAGTGATTTGATTAAATTGGTAAAGGCTGGTGTAGAACCAGCCACATCTTTCGGAATTTGTGTGTGTGTATATATATATATATATATATATACATACATACATACATATATATGTACCTCTACGAAATCCCTAAAAAAGAGCATAGCTTGATGAAAAGGACGCCTTCCTTGCCGAAAACAAAATTTTATCGTCTAAATGCTTGTTGTTATTAAAAGGAAAGACTAAAGTTTTTTTTTGTTTTTTTTTTTTTAATTTTCCTTTTTAGAACATTGTAAATTTTGATTAAAAAAAACCTTGTTTCACTTTGTAACACCGGAACTAGTAAAATAACATAGATAATTTTTAGCCCGTTTTTTTTTTTTTGGTATGACACATTAATTTGGAAAATATTGCAAAAATAAAAATATTTGTCGGATGTTAATGAAACTTTCAGGAGCTATTCACAGCTGATCGAAATTATTATAATTTTTTTTTTCTTTTAAATCATGGCAGAAATATTTTTTTTATATTTCTTACCCACCCCCATAACTAATTTATGAAAAGGCTAGAAATTCGATCGCATCGCTTTTCGTGATTACAATAGTTTAAAGCACAAAACTTTGAGGAATGAAAATCGTTTTTTTTTTTTGTTTGTTTTTCTGTTTTAATTGGACACCCCCCTACCTGAAAATCAGCTCTGAATTGTAACATACAAAACTGAATAAAACAAAGGTATTATTTAAATTCAAATGCTTTTATTTGCTTTTATGAATATGGACAACATTTTCTGAAAGCAAAAATTATTTCGATGTAAAATGAATTTTTAATACAATTATTTGTTATTTCTTAATCATACTAGATTTTTACATGTAAGTTTAAAAATATTATAAAATTAGCCAGAAGCCGCATCTCTTCATATGAGATAGAATTTTTTTTTTTTTTTTTTCTAGCGCGTTGTAAATTGTATCATTTTGACTAAACAGAAGATCCGCAGTAATAAAAATGTAATTTGTGTTTATAATCCAGTTAAGTTAATTCAGTATTTTGGTTGGTCTTTGTACTTTTATAATTAAGTAATAAAAGACCAACCAGAATACAATTAACTTGCGTTAGTTGAGTTAAGCATTATTCTCCGCTGTTAAGGCTTTTTCATTTGCGAAACACGTGTGAAGTTAATTTGATTTTTCAATTTTCACTAAGAAGGGTAAGTATCAATATCATATGAAATTTATATGATCTTATTTTTATATTAATCTCAGTTATGATACTTTTCCAGAAATGAAATATCAAAGTTAATAATAAAATGAATGGAAATACAAATAACACAGTAAAATGTAATAAATATACATAAAATTATAGTATTTTTATGTACAGTTCTGATAAAATTTCATTGAAGAATTTTACCTCAAATTAATTCGATACCTTTCTTATGAAATTTAAACTCCCTCTTAAGTCTCATTTTAATTTCTTTATAATATATTTTCCATAAAGCATCGTAAAGGTGAAAGGTAAGTACAAAAAAAAAATTAAAATTAAAATTAGAGCGATGAAAGTTTTTCCTTAACAATAATGAGGTAAACAATTTGTAAATAATTGAAATTTTCACATTCCGGAGAACAAATTACCCACACGGAATCCGTTAATATGTTATTCATGACCTGTCAAGTAACGGGAAAGTTTATGACAGGCATTGTTTTATTTTCAAATTAGATTTTTCGGCGCAGAAGCTAAGCTTGGATCAAAACATATTAAATAAACATAATTTCTGATTTTCTTCAAATAAGATTTGAAAAAAAGTTAATAGATATGTAAAAGAATTTCAAAGTGAGATTTTCAGTTTTTTTTATAAAATGGAAAAAAAAAAAAATTGGGAATAAAACAAACAGATAAAAACGAAAAGTTCAGAAGTGTTAGGAACAATTAAAAAGTGCAAAAGAATACCCTAATAATACTTCGATGTTTCCTATTGATAATAACATAAACAATTTAAAAGTGCAAACACCCCACTAGAGAGAGAGAGAGAGAGAGAGAGTATATATATATATATATATATATATATATATATATATATATATATATGATATATATGTGTGTATATATATATGTGTATATATATGTGTGTGTGTATATATATATATATATATATGTGTGTGTGTGTATATATATATATATGTGTGTATATATATATATATATATATATATATATATATATATATGTGTATATGTGTGTGTATATATGTATATATATATATATATATATATATATATATATATATATATATATACTGTGTCGTTCGATCCCGTTCATGGCGCCAGCTGTTCATCCCTCGCTGCTCCAAGTGTGACGTTCTAACCCTTTGGTTAGATGAATACCAACCTCGTCGTTCCCAACCCGCTTCCAACGCCTGGTTACCAGGGTAACTGCACTGATCTCGGTCTGCCTACCCACGTTGTGATTAGATCTTGAACAGACAGGATCAAACAGGGTTTAGGCCGTATGCAAGCTGGAGTCAACAGGGGTGATAACACCTAAGAAAAGAAAAACTCACAAGGTCAAAAATATTGAAGAAAAAGGTAACAACTTTTTATATCTAATTGCTCGTTACACAAGATTATTCCTACCTCCGACCCGTTCTGTGGACTGTGGCTAACGCTTCTACCAGGCAACTTTAAGGCTTCAAGTTGCCTGCTCTCTAGAAATGTGCATTTCGGGGTGTGGTTTGGTTTCAACACTGGGCGCTGATCTCTGCTTGTCGTTCTGGCTGAGTCTCTCTCGCCGTCCGCGGCGCAAACTCTCTGCCTGTCGTTCACGGCTGATCTCTCTCGCCGTCCGTGGCTGCAACTGATTTCTGTCGGTTGGGGTCTCGCTTTTATTGATGCAGTCAAAACTGGGGTGGGTCTGTCGGCGCCAGGGTTTTTCTTGAATATTCTAAATACGTATCCACCCTTCTTATTTCTGATTAGGGATTTTCCATTTCGGTAACTACTTTCACTCCTACTCCTTACTGTGCCTCTGGGGCGTATACCCTTCCCCGCTCCTTCGTATGTCATGTGACCGCTCTCTCGGCCAATGGGTCCTGGTCGGGCATCTTTCCTCCTCCCTCATGTATCATGTGACCGCCTTCGGCCAATGAGGCTCTG